>JACEEZ010022262.1:120000-122500 GCA_016584305.1 Chionoecetes opilio
GTTATTGGGTACGTTCATATGTGTGAGCAAGAAACAAAAATGGCCATGATTTACTTGCTTTTAACTCGCTCTTTCTTTCCTTAAGCCGCGTTCTTTAAAGGAATTTCTCTTTTCTCTCTTATTCTCTTATGTAATATTAATTCTCTGATGTAATAACTGGAACTCAGGGATTTTAATTTATCTTCTCCTTCGAGGTGGTTTTCCCGGCTTGTCGTGTAACACATGTATCAGAACCTTCACCGTGTTGATATTTTTTTGTATTTGTTTTTCCTCGCGTGTACCATGGCCATTCATAAACCCGTTGTTTAGTAGATCCGGTATATATTCTTGAAGACGTAGTGATGTTCTTTTATATTTATTTCGTCTTTATTTATATGTATTATTTGAAACCTTGTTAACCGGCCTGTTTTTTTTATCAATAGAAAGTTTAAAAAAATAACGGAGTAGGTAGTTTATGTTATAGAAATGATAAAATATGGACCTTTTGGATAACAGGCTAGTTATTATTTTGGTTTGAAAAGCGGGGTTGTGGCAAGCGGACGATGAGATGGAGGAACAAGCTCGTTAGGATAGTATATCAATGTAGACTGAATCAGGTAAACAATCGATGAAACGTTATGATACATTATTGACGGATATTTTTTGTTGTATCATTGAAGCTGCAAAGCAGTAGAATTTTTTTTTTGTGACCTTGAATTTGTTTGAAAGGAATTAGCAGGCGTTCCCTTCTCGCTAACAAGTATTCAGCGGAATTTATTTGGTTGGTTCGTCTTTCTTGTTGGCTTTATCAAGGCGTAGTCCTATTAGGGAGCAGAGGAAAAATATTTGGAAATGTTATTGTATCGCCTTAGTAAAGAGAGACAAAATCTATATGGACAGTTTGGTAACCAACATATTATTATCTCTATGCAACATTTATTGATCGTTATTATCTATGATCGATGACCTGTGATTGATTAACTCCAGAATGACAAACTCTTGAATTAAAAAAAGTGAGATAATATTGAAATAATGACCTGGATCCGACTTTGAGTTTTGTGCAAGGCTAGACTAGCAGGATGCATAGTAAAGACAGACATAGGTTAGTTAGTGCAAATAAGGAGAGAACAAAATGACTACGTTAATTTTGTTCACATTGTACATGTTTTCCCCTTTCACGAATCTCACTCGATCAACTGAAATAGTTTGAGAGCATCTAGGTTTCCATGATCAGCGTGCAAAGTTTGAACACGACATTTATGCTGTCAGGAATACCTATTAATGCGCTGTCTACCGGAACTGTTTACTAAACCTTAGAGTTTTAACTAGTACGTCGAGCAATATGCAAACCGAGACAGTAGATCAGCATAATTTAAATCATTGTTAGCATTACTTTGCGTGGCTTTCCGGGTGAGTCCGGAAATCAGGAGTTAATCGTGCGTACACGTGCGTACCATAAGTGGCACACAACACAGAAACAAAACATAAACAACTTATCATGTAGGTGACTTATTTCTTGGGACAATTTGAGGCACGTCTGCAGAATAACAAGAACAGAATATAATAAGCAGAAGCAACAGTCATGTTCTAGGATAAATCATGTTCTCAAGATATTTACATACTTAAAAAAAAAAGAACAAAATGTGGGATTTTATTTCTTGGTTAAACTCAGAAAAATGGGAAACAAGTAAGTTAGTAGCGGGAGGGAGTGAGGCAAAACGGTCACCTCCTCTCTCGACATCATAGAGAAATATATATGTTTATCTATTTGTTTATTCATATATCTATCCATTATTCTCCCTCATGTCGAGTTAGAGGAGCAAAGCTGACTAGTGAAGGTAGTCTTACTAAAAAGAGAGAGAGAGAGAGAGAGAGAGAGAGAGAGAGGAGAGAGAGGAGAGAGAGAGAGAGAGAGAGAGAGAGAGAGAGAGAGAGAGAGAGAGAGAGAGAGAGCAAAAATTGTCAGGTTATAGCAAGGTTATGTTATCGTGATTAAAAAAATATCAAGCCTCAGAAAAGATAACTCACTCTCTCTCTCTCTCTCTCTCTCTCTCTCTCTCTCTCTCTCTCTCTCTCTCTCTCTCTCTCTCTCTCTCTCTCTCTCTCTCTCTCTCTCTCTCTCTCTCCTCAAGGATTTATGTATTTCACACAAAAAAACTCATAAGCCACACCGCCATTTCCGTTATACAATAAGGATCTTTTTTCGTTATGGTTATTAGCCTAGTAATGAGCTTCGACAAACCTCTGAGGCCGGAGTATGGAAACTGAGATGAATCCTATTGGGATCAACTATTTATAGAGTGTGCATAAAGGGAATGACATATTGTTGGCTAGATTGGAGTTTGTATAGCTAGGGCGTTTTTTCGTAGATAGGCCATACGTTTAGTTTCTCTTTATTTTTCCTTCTTTTTTAGTTGATGCTGACATCCACATTATGTACATCCACACCACTCTCACCATATCCACACCACTGTACCATATCTAGACCACTCTCACCACATCTAGACCACTCTCACCACAT
>JACEEZ010022262.1:127500-130000 GCA_016584305.1 Chionoecetes opilio
TTTCGTTCTTTCAATCAATATCTTCGCAATTTTTTTTTCTTTTCCAATTTATTCCTGCGTTTAATTATCACATTTTTTCTCTCGTTTACCCATTAACTTCTTCAATTGTTATTTTTTCAAGCACTTTCTAATCTCATTATTTCAATCAATTTCTATATTCGGTTTTACTCAAACCAGTTTCATCTTTCGTTTCTCTAATCAATATCTTGTCTCATTTCAGGTGAGTGCCGGGGTTCTGTGCGCAGATAGGCGGACAGGTGCTAAGGAGGTGAAAGAGATAAGTAATTAACCTTCTTTGGAGCTCAATACATCAAAGGGAGCATTATTACTCGTCATGAAAGGCTACACTAAGACCTGACATCTCCCCTCTCTCTAAAAACGCCTCGTTGATTAAAGGTGTTCCTGTACCTGACCTCATGCACCTGTGTGTGTTCATTAACTCTCTTCTCTGCCACGTATGTAATATGTTCCTTGACTTTGCTCTTTGCGCCGTGCCGTGTGCTCAGTACATGGAAAACTGCAGGTGTTTGTTGCTTGCCTTAATTACCTATAACGCCACACAGGTAAGAGACATGAGGGAGGAGAAGGGGAGACACACTTTCTCCAGTCCTTGAACACCCAATTAAGTGTGTGATGGAGTTTCATTTTTGTATTGGCTCACTGATTCTTCAATGACTTATATCACTCAATGGCTGACTGAGTGTGTTATAGATAGACTGAACGGATGGATACCAATGGTTTTTTGCCTGACTGACTGACTAACTATATGTTATTCTTTAGGAAGATGAATAGATGATACTGACTAATTGATTATAATATCTGACTGTATATTTGTCTTACGGACTGTATGCCCCCTACAACTACACCTACTGATCGCTTTTCTGATTGGTCAAAAATATCATAAGGTTTCGAGGGAGTGACAGAATATTATTATTATTTTTTTTTTACATCACAAAGGACTGGCCAAGGGAACAACAAAAAGAGGTAACACAAAGCCCGCTTTGTTGCCAGTCCTTATAAAGAAGACAGTAAGTGAATAAAAAAATGGGGGTGGGCGAATTTAGTTCGGGAGGTGTCTTGTTACTCTTCTCTTGAAAATATTTAAGTCGTAGGAAGGTGGAAAAATAGAAACTGGAAGAGAGTTCCAGAGTTTACCACTGAAAGGGATGAAAGAGTAAAGATACTGATTAACTCCTGCATTAGGAAGATGGACAGAATAGGGATGAGAATGAGTAGAAAGTCTTGTGCAGCGAGGCCGTGGGAGGGGGGGAGGCATATAGTTAGCAAGTTCAGAACAGTGAGCATGAAAATAACGGTAGAAGATAGCAAGAGAAGCAATATTGCGATTGTGATTTAAAGATTGAAGACAGTCAGTCAGAGGAGGGGAGTTGATGAGACGAAAAGCTTTTGACTCAACCCTGTTTAGGCGAGCTGTATATGAATGGATCCTCCCCAAACATGTGAGACATACTCCATACATTGGCGGGTAGGGCCCCTGTAGAGAGCAAGCAGCTGGGAGGGAGCTTTGCTTTGCCCCAATCAGAAATTATAGAAAGATCAAAAGTTAGGCGCTTGGTGGCATCTCTCTGTGAATCGCTTAGTTCCTGTTGAGTTGGACATCTAATAAACGACGTTGAAAAATACAGGGTAGAATCATCAGCGTAGGAGTGGATAGGGCTTTGAGTTAGACTTAGAGGATCATTAATGAATAATAGAAAGAGAGTGGGCAGAGCTGGGCACTAAATACATTGAATGTATTTAAATGCTAAATACTAAATACATGGGAGAAATGTATTTAAATACTAAATACTAAATACATTCTACGAATGTATTTGACTACTAAATACTAAATACATCAAATGTATTTAAAGTAATTTGTAAATACATTTTAAATACACACAAATTTTTACATGTCCGAAAAAAATGGATTTCCTTAGATTTTGGGTTTCCTTAGAAATTTCCTTCTCAGGCCTAAATTTCCTTAAAATAAGGAAATTTCCTTGGAAGTGGAAACCCTGGTTCACTGTAACATCAGAGTTGCCAGATAGTTGGAAGGGTTTTTGGCTAAATTACCTGATAAAAAAGTATTTATATTTGTATAGTATGAGTATTTAAATACAATGTATTTAAATACTCATAAATGTATTTAAATACTGTATTTAAATACATGGCAACCAATGTATTTATAAATACATTTCTAAATACACAAATGTATTTAATTACGTATTTAAATACAAATGTATTTAAATACTGCCCAGCTCTGAGAGTGGGTGATAGGACAGAACCCTGGGGAACACCACTATTGATAGATTTAGGAGAAGAACAATGTCTGTCTACAGTAGCTGCAATAGAACGGTTTGAAAGGAAACTTAAGATGAAGGTACAGAGCGAAGGATAGAAACCGAATGAGGGTAGTTTGAAAATTAAAGATTTGTGCCAGACTCTATCAAAAGCTTTTGATATGTCAAGGGCAACAGCAAAAGTTTCACCGAAACCCCTA
>JACEEZ010022262.1:137500-140000 GCA_016584305.1 Chionoecetes opilio
GAGAGAGAGAGAGAGGACGTATTGAAAAGGATAAATTAAGCAAGTAAATGGAGAAAGTAAGGAGGGAAGGAAGGAAGGAAGGGAAGGGGGAAGTACCTGTCATCAACACACCTGAGCCACCTGTTACCTGCTTCTCGGGTACTCACCTGCTCCCCGTTTTTGACCACCTGCCGCCTATAATACGTGGCTCCCTCTACCTGGCCACGACTTCAGCTTAAGGACTCCAGCGACCCGAACACCAGCATATTGGAGTATGGGAAAATAATTGTGCTGTGTAAATCAACTTTTGCGATTAGGGAAATGAGCGAGAAATGGGAGATTCGATGATTTAAAGAGATATGGATGTGTCAGTTTTTATTATTTCACTCTCTCTCACTCTCTCTCTCTCTCTCTCTCTCTCTCTGGGTTCACCTCGCACCTTGGTTGTGAACGGACCTCCTCCCCGTTCTCTCGTCTCTCCGCTGTTAGTCGTGGTGGTTGAGTTACCTCCCACCATGACGTCTACGCGGAGGCGCCCCGAGGACCCAGACGACGCCGGCTTCATCCTCCAGAGGAAGCGCTTCAGGGTGACGAAGCCTTCTTCACAGCAGAGTGGTGCCACGGCTGCGGAGCAACCAATCCCGGTGTGGAGGGTCGTCAGGCATGACGACTTTCCCAGCCCCTATCAGCTTGTTCGGTGGTTGGAGTGCGAGCTTCGGCTCGCCCTCAAGGTGGATGTCTCCGCCTCCGGGGAGTTCCTTCTCCGGGGGGCGACTGAGGACGCCGCCGCTACCCTCCAGGAAGTGGCTGATGGCCAACTACGGGGCATCGTGTTGGCAAGGAGGGAGCCCAGCAGGAGAGGTGTCCTTGTTGGATACCCCACTGGCCTCCCCCTGGACCCTGTATTGGAACACCCGCTCGTCGTGTCGGCGGTGCGGTGCTCGTACAGCGCGGGCCTTAAACGGCACCTCCCGACCCGGCAGGTTCAGCTGACGCTGCGGGGGCTCGTCCCCGCCGCCCTAGACCTTGGCTGCTTCGGGACATTCGCGGTGCGCAGGTACATCCAGGAACCTGTCCGTTGTTACCGTTGCCAGGCGTTTGGGCACTACCAGCGCCAGTGTCAGCGGCGGCAAGAGCTGTGTGGTGTGTGCAGTGGGGAGCACGCTTCACGGGCCTGCGTCCGCCTCCTTCGGGAGGGTGGAGAGCGGCCCGTGGCTCGGTGCCCCAACTGCGGTGCCAGGCATCACGCCTGGAATCGTCGCTGCCCTGCCCGGCTCCGGCAGATTCCTGGATCCACGGTTCCTCGCCAGCTGCAGTGGAAGGAAGCTCCCCTGCTTCCACCTCGGTCTACACCCCAGCCCCCCGTTCCACGGAATGAAGACGCCGCCGTGACCCGACGGCCCCGCCGCAGGAGGAGGAGGAAGAGGCCCCAGCGCAACCGTCTGTTGTCCCCTGAGGGGGATATGGACGTGGACGCCCAGGGCCCCGTGATGACGCAGGTCCCAGCCCCCTTGGAAATGGCGGCCGTTGGAGGGGGGTTGCAGCTTGCTGTGGCCCCCCGCCATGACGCCGCGACCCAGTGCAGGCCGCTTACCTCTTTGGTCGAGTGCGGGACGCAGATGGAGGGACGACTCTATACTTACGGGGAGACAGACCTACTCGTACTGCTTGTGGCATTTGAGTTCCTGGTCAGTCAGGAAACTGTGGCTGTTCGTTCCCGTGTTTCGCACTAGCCAGCCCTCTCTTATGTGAGGCAGGCGCTGCGTGAAGGCCGCAGGCCAGGCGTGCGGCTGCCCACGGAGAGACCGATTGACATGCCGGCCTATCATCGCCGCCGTGGTGAAAGTGCCTGGGTGAACTATGATTCCCGCCGCCGCCGCCGGGAGTCATTGAAAACCCATGTTTCTGTCTGTTTGCATGTGCTTCTTTGTATTTATTTTGTCCTTTTTTGTATATGTCAGCCTGACGCCTGTGGGCGTAATAAATTAATTCCAACAATCTCTCTCTCTCTCTCTCGCTCTCTCCTCTTCGCTCATCTCGTCTCTCTCATCTCTCTCTCTCTCTCTCATTCTCTCGTTCTCTCAGTCTCCTCTCTCTTTCTCCTTCTCTCTCCTTCCTCTCCCTCTCTCCTCTCCTCTCTTCTCTCTCTCTCTCTTTTTCCCCTCTTCCTTTTTTCATCATCCACATCCTCCTCCCTCCTTACCCTCCGTCTCCCTGTCCTCCTCTCCCTTCCTCCCTCCTTCCCTTACACCCTTCCTTCCTTCCCTCCTCCCTCCCTTACCTGTTGGACCTTGACACCTCTGAGATTGAACCCTCGAGGGCGCCACTCATTCATTAATTCTCCTTTCTGACCCTCCTCCTTGGCCCGTCAGTCTGTCTGTCTGTCTGTCTGTTACTGTTTTAGTCTGAGTGTCTGTCAGTGTTTCGTTGCCTCCCTTTTCACTTTCTTGTCATATTTGTTTAGATGTTTATTTGTTTTGTTTTCTCTGCCTCTATTCTATTTTTTGTCGGTTTATGTGTG
>JACEEZ010022262.1:145000-147500 GCA_016584305.1 Chionoecetes opilio
GCATTCGGTAAGCGGCTCGAGCCCACCAAGTTCGTCCTAGCGTGGTGGCGCTTTGTATAGTCAATAACCTTGTAGTTGGTACTTGCAAAGTGTCTAGATAGGATCAAAGTATCTTATATCTGTCTTCCTTGAGCAATGGGATGGGGGTGTGTGGTGTGTGAGGTCCCAGAATTACCCTAAGATCGGTAATAATGAGCTGCAAGCTCGGTCCGGGAGGGTGAAACTGGCGATCGTGAGTCTGACTCGCGTGGGCAAGACCATGGGGAAATAACACACACACACACACACACACACACACACACACACACACACACACACACACACACACACACACACACACACCTATACACACACACACACACCTACACACACACACACCTACACACACACACACACACACACACACACACACACACAGACACACACACACACACACACACACACTCTCTCACACACACACACACACACACACACACACACACACACACACACACACACACACACACACACACACACACACACACACAAATACCGATATCGAAAGTGGACCATCGCAGTGCTAAATATGACGAGTTAATATTGCTCACTCTTGAAATATGTGTACTTTTTTGTTTGTTAGATAGTGTCTTTACTAAAACCACACACACACACACACACACACACACACACACACACACACACACACACACACACACACACACACACACACACACACACACACACACACACACCAGATGGGGGGGTGTGGTGTGTGAGGTCCCAGCATTGCCCAAAGATCGGTAATAATGAGCTCCAAGCTCGCACTGAGGGTGAAAACTGGCGATCGCGAGTCAGCTCGCGTGGACAAGACCATGGGTGAACACACACATACACATACACACACACTACGGGTACTCTGTTGTGTAGTGGTTAGCACGCTCGGTTCACAACCGAGAAGCCCCGGGATTCCATCCCCGGGCTGAGCGGAGAAAGATGGGTGTTTCCTTAAAACCCGAGCCCATGTCCACCCAGCAGTGTATGATTACCGAGTATTAGTTGGGGTTTGTGAGCCGCCTCCCGGGGTAATGGTTTCGGCCAACACTAAGGAAGCAAATTAAAAATGTTGCTTTGGAGACGAGGTCATACGAATGTAGCTCAAGCCCTGTAAAATTCAGCTAGATGAATACAATTAGATGAATAATCTGATGAATACACACACACACACACACACACACACACACACACACACACACACACACACACACACACACACACACACACACACACACATACGCGCACGCACGCACGCACGCACGCACGCACGCACGCACGCACGCACGCACGCACGCACGCACGCACGCACGCACGCACGCACGCACGCACGCACGCACGCACGCACGCACGCACGCACGCACGCACGCACGCACGCACGCACGCACGCACGCACGCACACACAGAGTACATGCTATAGACTCCAAACTCCTATTAGGCTAAGAGAAACACCTTGTAGGCAAGAGGAAGTCAGCGATGATAAGCAGTAGCGGAAAATTTCTGATGAAAATTCTCATTACTGAGCTGAAATCAAGTATGAGAGATTTCAGCTACGAAGAAATTCTCTATAAGCTGAAATTACCAACATTATATGAGAGCAGAAAAATAGACAAAATAATTATGCTATACAAATGTGTCGAATGAAAAGAGAAAAAATGACATGTATAACTACGTAGTACACTCTTCTGTGAAGAGCCCGCAATACCGGGTCGCTTCTTAGTAAAAGTAAAGATGGGGACATATACTATGCTGCGTGGCCTCGGCGCTCATCTCCGTCGCATTAGCCCTTGAGACTGTGTTGGGTGACCACCCGCTACCCCGGGACACAGGGCTAGTGTGACATCCGGGTTACGACAGCTACCTTCCCTAGGTTTCCCCAAGTACCCATTTATCGACCAACCACGGAAGGAAGGAGGAACAGTTGTTTTGGCTGGCCGCCGACTGCCCTGACATGGATTCGAACCAGGGCTTGCAGATTCGTAGCTAGGCGCGGTAGCCACTACACCACGGAGGCGATAGAGTCGTTTCTTTGTGCATTAGTATTAAATGCACTTTTCCGTTCCCCCTATGAAAGGGTAGCTGTTGATAGTGTTGGCAGTCCTGCCCAGCATACGTGTTTATTAACCCGGGGAAACGCTACATTTTACACCTATCAAAGTAATGAATAATGTGCTGTGAGGTATACTAATATATGTAGTGCTCGATACAGTGACATGATATATATTACATCATTTCACAATCATGTAATGTCGTGTTAGTGACTCGGTTGGTAACCATGAGGTTGACAAAACCAAGGCCAAAACCTGTATCCCATCATAATATTCTCTATTTTTAGAGATTTTAAAGAATTATCTTCTACAAAACACCTAGAAAGTTTAATATTCAACCATATTTATGCTTAATTCGATAGCAGTCGGTGTGTAAAGATGTGTGTAGGTCACTCAGCGGAAGCGGAAGGAATATTGGAAAG
>JACEEZ010022262.1:155000-157500 GCA_016584305.1 Chionoecetes opilio
ATGTTTGTAGAAGCAGTAGTACTGGTGGTGATGGTGATGGTGATGATGGTGGTGGTGG
The DNA here is from genome assembly GCA_016584305.1 of Chionoecetes opilio. NCBI lineage: Eukaryota > Metazoa > Arthropoda > Malacostraca > Decapoda > Majidae > Chionoecetes > Chionoecetes opilio. The sequence goes on from JACEEZ010022262.1 coordinate 155,059, forward strand.
TGGTAGTGGTGGTGTTGGTGACATTTATTGATCTTGTTTGTGAAATACTTCTTCACTATATTTTAGTTTATTAAAGGTGAACATAAATATTATGGCCTCGTGTATTATGGGTATAAAGTCAATCATCTAACATTTAACTACGAAAATGTTTCTTCATTAAGATAAATGATAATGTCGTCCACATAACCATAACACTTCATTACCATTTTCCCGTTGATTCTATCTATTGTTTTTCGTGCGTCAAATTTTTCAAAAGTAATGTTTTTTTATAGGCAAATAAATTGTTATAAAGTTCGGTTTAGTGTGTCCTGCCATTGTCCTTTCCCTTCATTATCTTGCTAATAATTCATAGAGGGATCGGTGGCATCATCTCCGCCTCGCTACACACACCTGCGACCCTTGTAATTAGTAATGATCTTAAAGTGTTGCCCGGCTGGTCTCACGAGGCCTTCACCTTAACTCTTGTTTCCTCATTTATCGCTCTCTCTGTCTCTCTCTCTCTCTCTCTCTCTCTCTCTCTCTCTCTCTCTCTCTCTCTCTCTCTCTCTCTCTCTCTCTCTCTCTCTCTCTCTCTCTCTCTCCCCCACTCTCTCTTCTTAGCATTTATACATTTCCTTCTGTTTTTTCAAGACTCGGCTGCTTCCTTGCCAGTCTCCTTAGAAACCTCACTCACATCTCTCTGACCTCTTGTTTTTTTTTCCTTCACTCACATCTCCTAGACGCTCTCCTCTCTCTCTCTCTCCTCTCTCTCTCTCTCTCTCTCTCTCTCTCTCTCTCTCTCTCTCTCTCTCTCTCTCTCCTCTCTCTCTCTCCCTCTCTCTCCTCTCCTCTCTCTCTCTCTCTCTCTCTCCTCTCTCTCTCTCTCTCTCTCTCTCTCTCTCTCTCTCTCTCTCCTCTCTCTCTCTCTCTCTCTCTTCTCTCTCTCTCTCTCTCCTCTCTTGATATGTGGACATTAATCTTTTTTTTAATATTGAAATTACTCTCTAAGGGTACTTAAGGCAAATAAAACCAGAAGTAATTAGTATTGAATCCAGCCTTAATGCGCTGGAATAGGGTACTTGTTTGATGAATAAAAGATTAAGTGGTATTTGAACACCATATTGTGTAGGTGTGTAAAACGGTGAAACTTGACGAGTCAGCAATATAAAGGTGTTAATTTCATGATCATATGAGTAACTTTAATTTCAAGAGCAGTGAGCAGAGATTTGGCTAAATCTATTGGCTAGTGAGCTGCATAATTAATTTGTTCTTTTGTTTATAAATGAAAAAAATATGAAAGTTATTGCAGTATAGAACGCAAGTGGCTTTAATAATTCCTATTGGACGTCTAACGAAAGAGAAAAATGCTCGAATATAACTTTTCATTAACTGATCAAGCATGAAAATGATGAGTGTGGGAATATTTCGTAAAAGTTACATATTAGTTATGAATTCTGAAATGCATCCCAACATTTTTATTTTAGAGACTGATGCTGAAACAAAAGTATGCAGAAAAAAATAGAAACTGTCTTTTGCTGAGCTGCGCGTTGCTTCAGGGATCATCTCATATATTTGGTCTCGTGTTTGTGATCTGTGACGGATAAAAGCCTTTTACCCTTGAACCCTGCCCTGCTGATTCCTAGGCAGATGTCCGACCAGGTACACCGCGCACGCTCGTAATAATGTACATAGCTAAGCAACATGAAAGTCTCTAAACAGCATCTTAGAGAGAGAAAAGAACAGACAGATCACTGTCCAAGATTTGAGTATCACTATAATGGGATCGTTTCATTAGCTGCCATAGATCCATTTACAGGGCAGGAGTCTCAAACAACACACTCATTCAGAGACCAAAGGCTATTGTTTCGAGTTATCTCTCTCCTTCTCTCTCTCTCTCTCTCTCTCTCTCTCTCTCTCTCTCTCTCTCTCTCTCTCTCTCTCTCTCTCTCTCTCTCTCTCTCTCTCTCTCTCTTCTCTCCTCTCTCTCTCTCTCTCTCCTCTGATTTCTTCATCTCCACCGTACGGTTGCAACATTTCTGCGCTAATTATCACGGACGTCGCCCGACTGAACTTGGTGGCGTCCCGCGTCTCCTCGGGGGAAGGGAACGTGAGGCATAACACTTTCTACGCAACCTTGTCCTTCCTCTCCAGATGGAAACTTATAAGGTCACTAATTCATAAGATTCTCTCGTTGAAGACATGTGAGCTTATATATTATATCTTCATTTGTTCAATTATGTTAAAGCAGAGTATTTTTTCATAATTATAACTAATGAAACACCATGATTCAAATTTTAAAGAAGGCAATATCTTGATAGTTTCTAATGCAAGGGGAAGGATAAATTTTGGATCGTATGTAAAACTTTTCTAACCATATTTTTTGGGTACAAGTTTGTTTTTTAACCATATAAACACATTTTTAAGTATCTTTTATATCTTCATACTTCTCGGGCTTCTTTCTTG
>JACEEZ010022262.1:162500-172500 GCA_016584305.1 Chionoecetes opilio
GATATGGTTTGTATGAGATTGAAAACAATTTGGGAGTAGGCTACTATACCACCAATACTTTATTTATCACATACACTTACGCAATCTTCTCTCTCTCTCTCTCTCTCTCTCTCTCTCTCTCTCTCTCTCTCTCTCTCTCTCTCTCTCTCTCTCTCTCTCTCTCTCGTTGTCTCGTAACATGCGTCCTGCAAGTATTGTACACGCCGTCATGGGTTTCCGTGGGTGTGGAGTGGTGAGGGAGAGGCTGGCTGGGACGAAACACGGACGTCAATCATGTTTAGGTTCTTCCACTGTTTGTTAGTACACACGGTAGGCTGTACACACACACACACACACACACACACACACACACACACACACGCACACGCACACGCACACGCACACGCACACACACTTATTTTCCATGGAATGATTACTGCTTCCATGTCAAAGACCCATCTCTTTGTGCAGAGCGCATAACTGAGATCATAGTCTCTGGCATGGAGGCGTACATTCCACACACTTTCTCTAATCCTAAAGCCCGTCAACCTTGGTTTAACTCTGCTTGTTCTCATGCTGTCCGAGATAGAGAGGTGGCTCACAAACGGTACCGTAAGCATCCATCTCCTGAAACTCATGCCCTTTATATTTCTGCCCGTAATCATGCCAAATCTTTACTTCAACTTACCAAAAACTCTTTAATTCATAGAAAATGTCAATCTTTCTGAATCAAATTCCTCTCGTGACTTCTGGCATCTAGCTATAACATCTCTAACCATTTTTCTTCTTCATCTTTCCCTCCTATGCTTCACCCAGATGGCTCCACAGCTGTCTCATCTACTTCTAAAGCTGAACTCTTCGCTCAAATCTTTGCTAAAAATTCCACTCTGGTTGATGAAGGGCTTGTTCCTCCTTCTCCTCCACCCTCTTGACTATATTTTGCCTGTCATTAAGATCCTTCGGAATGATGTTTTCTTTGCCCTTTCTGGCCTAGATCCTCGGAAGGCTTACGGTCCTGAAGGAGTCCCTCCTATTGTTCTCAAAAAATGTGCTTCTGTGCTTGCACCTTGCCTGGTCAAACTTTTCCGTCTCTGTCTATCTACTTCCACCTTTCCTTCTTGCTGGAAGTTTGCTCACATCCAACCTGTTCCTAAGAAAGGTGACCGTTCTAATCCTTCAAAATACCGTCCTATAGCTTTGACTTCCTGCCTTGCTAAAGTTTTTGAATCTATACTTAATAAGAAGATTCTTAAGCATCTATCTGCTCACAATCTTCTATCTGATCGTCAGTACGGTTTCCGTAAAGGGCGATCTACTGGCGATCTTCTAGCTTTCCTAACTGAATCTTGGTCATCCTCCTTTAGGGGTTACGGTGAAACTTTTGCTGTTGCCCTTGACATATCAAAAGCTTTTGATAGAGTCTGGCACAAATCTTTAATTTCCAAACTACCCTCATTCGGTCTCTATCCTTCTCTCTGTATCTTCATCTTAAGTTTCCTTTCAAACCGTTCTATTGCAGATACTGTAGACGGACATTGTTCTTCTCCTAAATCTATCAATAGTGGTGTTCCCCAGGGTTCTGTCCTATCACTCACTCTCTTTCTATTATTCATTAATGATCTTCTAAGTCTAACTCAAAGCCCTATTCACTCCTACGCTGATGATTCTACCCTGTATGTTTCAACGTCGTTTATTAGACGTCCAAATCAACATGAACTAAGTGATTCACGGAGAGATGCCACCGAGCGCCTAACTTCTGATCTTTTTATAATTTATGATTGGGGCAAAACAAACCTTGTTTTGTTCAATGACTCACAAACCCAATTTCTTCACCTATCGACTCGACAAAACCTACCAGATAACTATCCCCTCTTCTTCAATGACACTCAACTGTCTCCTTCTTCTACAATGAACATTCTAGGACTATCCTTTACTAAAAATCTGAACTGGAAATCTCACATCTCATCTCTTGCTAAAACAGCTTCTAAGAAGTTAGGTGTCCTGTGGCGTCTGCGTCCTTTTTTTACTCCCTCCCAATTGTTTGCTCTCTACAGGGGCCTTATCCGCCCATGTATGGAGTATGTTTCACGTTTGGGGAGGATTCACTCATACAGCTCTCCTAAACAGGGTTGAGTCAAAAGCTTTCCGTCTCATCAACTCCTCTCCTCTGACTGACTGTCTTCAATCTTTAAATCACCGCCGCAATGTTGCTTCTCTTGCTCTCTTCTACCGTTATTTTCATGCTCACTGCTCTTCTGAACTTGCTAACTGCATGCCTCCCCCCTTCCCGCGGCCTCGCTGCACAAGACTTTCTACTCATTCTCATCCCTATTCTGTCCATCTTCCTAATGCAAGAGTTAATCAGTATCTTTACTCTTTCATCCCTTTCACTGGTAAACTCTGGAACTCTCTTCCTGTTTATATTTTTCCACTTTCCTATGACTTAAATCTTTTCAAAAGAAGAGTAACAAGACACCTCCCGAACTAAATTGGCTCACCCCTCTGTTTTTATGTTATTCTCTTACTGTCTTCTTTATAGGGACTGGCAACTAAGCGGGCTTTGTGTTACCCATTTTTGTTGTGCCCTTGGCCAGTTCCTTGTGGTGTAAACACACACACACACACACACACACACACACACACACACACACACACACACACACACACACACTGGTGTGTGTGTTAGGGTACTCCGTAGTGTAGGGGAAGCACGCTCGGTTCACAACCGAGAAGTCCCGGGTTCGATCCCCGGGCGGAGCGAAAACATATGGGCTGTTTCCTTAAAACCCGAGCCCCTTTCCACCCAGCAGTGAATGGGTACCGGGTGTTAGCCGGGGTTTGTGACCTGCTCTCCGGGGTGCTGGCTTCGGCCAAAATTAAGCACTAAGGATGAATGATAAAAATGTTGATATAGAGACGGGGCCATACAAGCGTTGCTCTGGCCCTGTAAAATACCACTAGATGAACACACACACACACACACACACACACGCACACGCACACGCACACGCAAACGCACACGCACACGCACACGCACACATACACAGTTAAATAAATGGTGGGCTTCATGAAAAGGAAGAATAGCAGCAAGGAGTGTACATCAGTTCGAAGAAAAATTGGATGAATTTAGATACGGAGACATAATCATTCGAGTAGAGTTTTAAGCCCTGTATGCAACGACTAGGTAAATACATCCAGGTAAATACAACCAGGTAAATACAGCTATGTAAATAGAGGCACGTATCCGCACACGACAATATTCCATTTCAGCATCGCTTGTTTCGCGTTATTCCGCAGTGTTAGCAACTCAAGTGTGTCTTAACATTCCCAACATATTTTTTTTAAATATCAAAATAGTATATTTAGACACGGTGCGATCTGCTTCCAGTAATACTTGTTGTACTCGAAGCTAGTTAAATAAGGAAAACAAGCCTACTATTGAAATAATCATGATGGGTAAATTTTTTTATATAGAAAACATGTATTTTATAGACAAACATATTCTTTATATGTAGACTATTGTATTGTCTACATTGTCGTTGTTTCTTCATCACAATTAGGAACCAGCGTGTTTCTTGTGGCAGGTTCACAGTCAATGAATGATCTGCTTCTCTTATATGTCATGGTATAAAACCTTGATGTATTTCAGGTCAGCAAGTTAAAACCCTCGCAGTCTTTCAATGCATCCTCACCTCCACTGTCTGTCCTGATTGCTGTCACGCATGACAGACTGCATCGTGCTTTTCTGTTAGGCTTTGATCTCAGATATTCTATTCTGGAATTCCGGATATAATTTCATTGCAGTGGGAACTATCTTAATTGTAGTACTTGAGAGGATGGCAAAAGGAGGCTGAGTGGTGATTGGTGGGCCTTGCGTCATGAGTCTTGTCTCGTGTTCTGATTGGTCAATTAATTAACTACCAGGGCTGCGTCCAGTAAGGGTCCCCCCTGCAATACAACTCGTTCCCCCTCCCTATACTGAACGATTAACAATAAACATTGCTACCAAGACAACAGCTGTCGAAATTTATCGCTGTGGCTATTCTTATTCTCCCAGAATAATTTATTGATGACCCTGTATTTGATGCAGCAGAAGTTATAGCAGCAGGAAATGAAATATTAAGGAGGCGAGAAGAGGAGAGAGAAGAGGAAAGGATTTCTTTGCCCTTTTGTTTACATACCCTTATTTTGGCGCGAGCTGGCAACTCAGTGGCAAACCACCTCCTCGAGCTGCTGTGCCGGGGAGCAAAGCGCTCGGCGAAAAGCACGGTGACGTCACATTCGCACCGAGCGCATTGCCTACTGAACGCAGCCCTGGCAGGTGTTCGAAAGAAATTTTTTCTTTCCTTCTTACAAACACACTTTACCATAGTAAATACCAGAGTTGCGAATGATACACCGACATCGCTCCTTGCCCTCTTCACTTCAACGAAAAGCAAGTATAGCGACGTCAATAACCCCGCAGTTGCGGCGCCTTAAAACTATAATCAATCAATAAGTATAGCGAATGCATTACAGTATGCTTATGGGATACATATAGCGAGATAGGCAGACGTCATTCAGTCCGTCTGCCATGCGTCGCTAGTTACTTAACCCTCAGGCATGTTGCAACAAGAGCGGTTCACTACACTGTGGTGGTGAGAGTTGTTCACACACACACACACACACACACACACACACACACACACACACACACACACACACACACACACACACACACACACACACACACACACACACACACACACACACACACACATGTCGCCAATGACCATAGTATAATTGTGTGTGTGTGTGTGTGTGTGTGTGTGTGTGTGTGTGTGTGTGTGTGTGTGTGTGTGTGTCTGTGTGTGTGTGTGTTACTATGATTACATTGCAGGCTTTCAAGCTCCGTCGTAAATTCTTTCCTTTTCATATTCTATTGTGATTTTGTCTCATATATTTCAATTTATTTGGAATCATAAGCGTGAAATGGTTGGATATATTGGAATTTCTCTCTCTCTCTCTCTCTCTCTCTCTCTCTCTCTCTCTCTCTCTCTCTCTCTCTCTCTCTCTCTCTCTCTCTCTCTCTCTCTCTCTCTCTCTCTCTCTCTTATATTCACGATTTTAGTCCTTTCCCACGTGTGCCACCATAGATATCGTGCCTCACTTTGTGCTACAGTGGGTCGGCTGCGGCAGTGGACGTGCGAGGTTAATGACGGTAGTAGTGGTAGTGGCAGTGGTGATGGGGGAGGTGAGATAAGTAAATTCTGAAGGAAATAAATAAAACAATATCTGGCACCACGTTCAGTTTTCGCCCTCCTCTTCCTTTTCTCCCCTCCTCTTTTACTTCTTCATTTCCTTCTTACCAACTGCCTCATCTTTTTCCTCATCATCCTCTTCGTTCTTATTGTATGTCCTCTTCCTCATCCTTTCCCCTTAATGCCTCTTACAATTTCTTTCCCTCGCATCACTTCTGTATCTCCCATTAATTTGCTTTCCTTTTTCCTATTTTTTTTCATTCCTACCCCTTTCATTATGGAAATACATACAAGGGTGAATTATTAAGATAACCAGAAAGGTGTGAGAGGAAAGAGGAGGGAATTGTTGTGGAAGGGGAGAGGTGATGGAGGGAATGAGGAAGAGGAAGAAGGGAGAGAGGCGGACGGCGAAGAAAATATGGAATTAGGGAGAGGGAGAGAATGTGAGTAAGGCAGAGAGAGAGAGAGAGAGAGGAGAAGAGAGAGAGAGAGAGAGAGAGAGAGAGGAGAGAGAGAGAGAGAGAGAGAGAGAGAGAGAGAGAGAGAGAGAGGAGAGAAGAGAGAGAGAGAGAGAGAGAGAGAGAGGAGAAGAGAGGAGGAGAGAGAGAGAGAGAGAGAGAGAGTTTAGCGGGAAATGGTGGATTTAGTGAAGTTGAAAGAAGATGGAGAAGAGGTGGAAGAGGGGAAGGCAGTGAGGGGAAAGTTTGGGTACGCTGACCAGGTAGATGGATGGAGAGAGTAGTGAGTAGATGTTATTGGTTATCATGTAGCTCATTGTAGCTGCCTTGGGAACGTGACTTGACATCGGTTATTATCTTAGGTTGGAATGCTGCCTTGACTATCCTACGAGGCGATCATGTAGTTCGGAACCTTTTTTTTCATATATCAAGAGGGAATGGCCAAGGGCAAAAAAGTGTACTTCTGATTATCTAAAGTTTATAAGAAATTAGTTTTTATCAGCAGAAGCATTCTTACAAAACATCTACGTACATTAACTTTTACATTTTCATGCTTGTATTAGAGTGTACAAGATCACTATGGACAGAAATTAGTACATAAGAAAATAATTATTTACCAATGTTACGTACAGACCCTAGAATAAATTGTTATGTTTCTGACCTAAAAATATTCAGAGACGTAGCTTCTCATCATGACACTTTCACTATTCATTCGTAAACATGAACTTCTCTACGATCCGTCACAAATTGTCCATTGTTACCATCAATAAATGTTACCCTTAAATATCATGGACGGTTGATCACACTATCTTAATCTTAATCATCTTAATCAGAATAACAGGAATAGCTTCCTACATTATACTTCCAAACACTGATATATGATATCAGAGTAGCGAAAGATACACCTAAGCTTCGTATTTCTGAGAGAGTTACTTGAGTGGCTGAGGACGGCGCTGTGTCTGTAGCCAATAGAGTCTATTTTACAGTAAGTTAGAGAAGAAGAGGAAGAGGAGAGGGATTGAAGAAGGCGGAAGCTTCGGTGCACATTGAAATGCAGTTTTATGGATAAGAATGATGGAAGAGGATGATAAGGTTTTAGAAAGGGACATAAAAGGTGAGAGAAAGGAGGAAACCAGGACGAGTGAGGCTTGAAAAAACAAGGTGTGTAAGGAAAGGAGGAAAGGAGATAAAGGGCAAAGTAGGAGAATGAAATGAAAACATCGATTCTAAAAGATGAAAGAGGGAAGGATCAATGAAGGAAAAGAGCAAAAATGGGGGAATTAAGGGAGGTTGGGGTGATGGGCTGGAGGGGGTGAGAGGGGGGTGCCATGTGGCCAGTGAGGGGGGGGGGGCGAACAGAGGCCGGAAACTTGTGGCAAACTAGTGAGGAAGTGAGAGTTGTGGTGGTGGTGTGTTGGTCTCTCAAGGTTAGTGTGTGTGTGTGTGTGTGTGTGTGTGTGTGTATGTGCGTGTGTGGGGTGTGTGTGTGTGTGTGTGTGTGTGTGTGTGCGTGTGTGTGTGTGTGTGTGCGTGCGTGCGTGCGTACGTGTTACACCTGTGTCTTATTACACCCAACTCATCCTTTTCTTCATCCTCAACCCCTATTTTCGTCTCTTCCTCCTCCTCTTCTTCCTCCTCCTCCTCATTTTCACCTGACCAGGCATTGCTTTAATGGTTTTCAATAGTATATGTACCACATTATAGGGAATATTAGTCGCCTTTTTTTTCTTGTCATCTGCTGCCTTTTTTTTAGTAGTATCCATGACAACCTTCAACTTTACCCTCCAAACCACTTCTTTGGTGATTAGACAAAATATTTCATACGGTTCCTTCAAACAGCCTTATTCAAACCCAAAGGTGTGTTGCTGTTTCCCTTTCTTTTCTACGTACTCCATTATATTCCTCCTGCAACTAATTTTTCTTTCGTTTTCTTCCTCCAAATAATCATCTTTCTTCACCTCCTCCATTTCCTCATTCTAAATCATGTGCCTCCTACTCTTTTATCTCTTTGCCCTAACTCTCCCTTAGCGTTATCTCTTAATCTACCTCCCTTCACTCACTTTCCATTCGTTATATAACTATCTCCTATTCTTCCCTATTTTCATTCACCATACTTCCCTATTTCTCCCTAATCCAGCATCTCAACTACGAATCTTCTTCTTTCTCTTCATCACTCCTTGATTCCCCTCCTCTATGCACCACCCCATCTCTGGCCTTCTTTCTCTAATGACTTTCCTCCCTTCCCTGTTCCTCCCATCTCCTTGTTCCATCCCAACTTTTTCATTTTTTTACATCACAAAGGACTGGCCAAGGGCAAAAAAGAAAAGAAAAAAAGAGTTAACAAAACACCCACTTGATTGCCAGTCCCTATAAAGTTGACAGTAAGAGAATATAGAAAGGGGGGTGGGCCAATTTAGTTCGGGAGGTGTCTTGTCACTCCTCTCTTGAAAAGATTTAAGTCGTAGGAAGGCGGAAAAATTGAAACAGGAAGGAAGGGCCAGAGTCTAGTTCCATTAAAACTCCTTATCTAATTTAATCTTATTTCATGTCAGGCCACACTTTCTTATCTTCATCTTATTCCTTTTGAACCCATTTTGCGCCATCCTATCCAACCCTATTTCTATTTTACCTTATCGCTATCCTGCTGAACTCATTCCACTCTATTATATTTGATCATATTATTTTCATCCATATCATTGTATGTGTCATTTATATACATGGTATCTTTCTACATAACATTTGCATTAGCTTCTCTAAATAGGAAAGAAAGTAAAGCAGTAATAGTTTAGTTTCGAAATATTGGTAGTGTCTTGTCCTCTTGTTGCCAGCTTTTAGTATACGTAATGTAAGTGTGCAAAACCCATCCTGCTTTGTGCGATCCTATTCCATATATATTCTTTTCCCATCCCATTCTCTCCCATTCCGTTCTGATCCACCTTGTCTTTCCCCATCGCGTTTTATTTTACATATTTTCATTCGTCATTTTGTCATATTGTTCGGGTTGTAAACTGGTCTAGCAATTCTTCGTTTCTCTCTCTCTCTCTCTCTCTCTCTCTCTCTCTCTCTCTCTCTCTCTCTCTCTCTCTCTCTCTCTCTCTCTCTCTCTCTCTCTCTCTCTCTCTCTCTCTCTCTCTCTCTCTCTCTCTCTCTCTCTCACAAAGTTAAATAACCTGACCTGGAGTTTTATTTATTTAATCCACGAAGAGAAAACATGGGTCGAAAAAGACAAAATAGTTTGCTATTTAGAGTTTTTCCTCGTGGGTTCCTCCGTAAGCCTCATTGCCTTTGTTTCTATTTACTCCTCTGGTCGATTCTTGTAGCGGAACAGTCTCGCGGGTTGGCTTGGAGCTTCACTGTTTACTTCGCGATGAACCTCGGGAGTGTTGCATCTCCTCCTACTCCTCCTCCCCCTCCTCCTCCTCCCCCTCCTCATCCACCTCCTCCTCCCCCTCCTCCTATCCTCCTCCTCTCCTCTCCTCCTCCTACTCCTCCTCCTCCCCTATTCCTCCTCCTCCTCCCCCCCTCCTCCTCCTATTCCTCCTATGCATGCTTTTGTAGGATGTAAGAGATGCATTGCCCCTTTTGCTTCCTATTTTTCTCTTGCTGTCTACTTTAATTGTATTGCCCTCCCGTCACTCTTCTTTTTACTCTTACCGAGATCTAGTTTCCTTCGTCTATTTATATACTTTTATTCTTCGCTTTTCCTTTTATATATTTTTCCACCATGGTTTAGCGTTTCTTCTTTTCTTCATTTACTGTATGAGTGAATCTCTATCATTGTCTCTTCTTCTCCAATCTCTCTTTCCTCTTTCCTTCCTTTTCTTTTTCAATTTCACTCATTTGTGCCATTAATTGGACGCCATAATGATGGGGAAATATGAAACATTTCGAGGCTTGTCTTTGTTTTCAGTTTGCATTCAGTATTTCTTGCGCTATGGACCCTACCCATAACTACGTCACGGTTTGTTTACATCGGTGCATTGTGGGGATAAGGCGGGGTCGCCGCGGGTGGACCTACGAAGGGAAAACTACGGCGATGGAAGAATTTAGAGTTATTTTGCGCGAAATTGATATTCCAGGTGCTATATTACTGTGCTCTGTTCTCGCTGACAACACTATATAGAAGACCTGAGGTAATGGCTGATGTGCAGAGGCTTCTAAACCAAGAAAACAGAGTCATAACAGAGCCTCGTCAAAAGGTAAGCAACTGGTAGGTACGTAATGTGTCCCTACCACTTGCTTACTTCTTAATGAGACTCTGCTGTGACTGTTTTCCTGGTTTAGAAGCCTCTGCACATCAACCATCACCTCAGCTCTTCTCTA
>JACEEZ010022262.1:192500-207500 GCA_016584305.1 Chionoecetes opilio
TTCTATTTTGAGACACCACCTGCATAGTGATGTCTTAAACAGTGGCAGAGCGCATATAATTACCGCTTATATATAACAGACACCGATGAACTGTATATGTCAACCTTCCCTTGGGTGTTAACCCCTTCACGCCCAGATCTTTCCTTTACTATAAAAAATCGTCTGTTTTTAGCCATATAATCACAAAAAAGTAACTGAATATACCAAATCAGTTAGTCGACAAGGATACTAAACAGGTCATATCTATTAAATATTGCTTATATTCACAAAAAATCGTCTACCGGTACCCAAATTACAATGGAAATTACGTTCTGAGTCTCAAGGGGTTAAGGGGCGGGAGGGACTTGCGTTGTGAGGTGCGTATAAGTCCTACCCGTGTTTTCCTTTGTCTTGTTATACGCTCCGTGTCAAGAGTAAGTAAAGGGTCGCTGCAGCTACCTTGATAAGCGTCACGGCTGATGGGGGAACGCACTGCAAGAGGGGCGCGTCACACACTACCTGCTACTGCTTTTGTTGACCGTGGTGATGATGATGATTTTAATGAACAGGAGGAGGAGGAGCAGAAATGAAGATAATGTTAAGGAGAGGGAGTAGGAGGAGATGATGATGATGATGATGATAAGGAGGAGGAGGAGGAGGAAGAGGAGGTGGTGGTGGTGGTGGTGGTGGTGGTGGTGGTATAGGTATAGCGAGGGAAGCACGGGAAGGGAGAGAGTTCAAAGTCGCGCTCGTGCTGGAGGAGAAAAAATATGAATAAATAAAAGATAATGAAAACATGGTCAGTATATATTTTTAACGTTCTTTTAATACACATTTTACAAAGTTTATGTGGTTGCTGCTTTATAACTTGACTAAATCAATATTTTGTTCGAACATGAAAAAGCGTTGCGCAAAGAAAGATTTCCACGTACCTTTTAGCTTGCCTTTGTATTGCTTGTGTTGTCCATTGTGTGCCAAGAAGGTTTTCAGGCTACACGTCATTAACACAAAAATTCCTAAAAGTACTGAAACATTTTTATAAACTTTCAACGTCTCATGAATGAAAATTCGGTAGCATGATATGATTTAAGCCTTAGACTAAGGATTTGTCTCGTTACTGGTGTGCGCTGTGACATGATGCATATGCGTGTATAGAGTGAGGTTAGCGTTGTCAGGGGGTGGATTAGGGACAAGAGGAAGATCATGGTGGAAGTGTGGGTGTTGGATAGAGAGATGGTTTAAGGGTGTCGGTAGAAGGGGTGTTGGTGATTAGATAATAGACGTAGGGATGAACATGAGGTCATTGGAGTCCCTGTGTGCACGCTCTCACGTGGGGAGGGAACGCTCCTTCACTCACCTTTGTAAACGTGCGCGCGTCTTGCTGGCCGTCGACTTCCGCCTCATTAGGGAACACAAGACTTTATTTGCAGTGTATTGAGGGAGCGGCGGCGGGGCATTAGCGGTGGTAGTGAAGACGTAATGGCGAGATAGTTGGCCAAGAGTTGGACGAGTGTTGTGCGGCGTTGGATGGGGTCGCGCGGGTCTTTGCGTCCGGCGACCGCCAGCAACCCTCACTAGTTTCCAGTCGGCCTGGAGCGTGTCTCGCCTTACAAAGTGCGGAGCCTGGCCACGCGGGCTCCATTCCTTGGCCGCCCGTTCCGATAGGGAGAGTGCCGCATGGCGCCGCGGACACGGAGACAAGTCTGAGGGACGCCCCCGCCTGACGTGACCTGCTGCGGGCGGCCCGGGATGCGGGAACTGGCACCGCGCTGGAGGGCGGCCGAGGCAACCGGATGACCCGAGGTTGTGTGGCTTGTTGTGTGTGGCGTGAGGGGGTGAGGGCACCACCTGGCCGCCTATAGCCTGGTGCCGCCCGACCCCGCGCTCCCTAAAACTTTAGGGGAAAACTTTCGATTGGTGATTGTAGAGCGTGGCGGCCAGCTAGAGAGTCGCGACGCGGCGCTCCAGACACTTTAGTTTTGTTCGTCGCCAGGTGGCCTTCGGCACCCCGCAGATTTGTCTTGTTTTGGTGAGGACCCTTCTAGGGCCTCAGTCTGCGGGTGGTCAGAGCAGCCCGCGGTGAAGAGCGTCGCTACTCATCTTGGTGACGAACAGTTTTTTGTGGCGCCGCTCACACGTGCAACTGTGAGGTGTTGCCTCGAAGACTTCTTGACCTTTGTCACGCCCCGCAGAAGGTGATGCTTCTCGGTGGTTAGTTTTTGAACAAGTTCACGAACTTCTTGATGGAGGTGAACTATTAATTTTCCCGTGGTTCAGTACAAGTTTTAATAACTGTTGATTTTTCTCGTGCATACGTCATTGTTTATTACACGTGTAGGCGCTCGGTGCCACAAGTCACTGAGAAGAACGAAGTCCCAGAAGGAAGAAGTATAGCAGGGCGGCAGTTGGATTAGTCGCGCCTGAGACTGCCGGGTAACAAGTGCCTAACGGTGGAGCAAAGACGCTTTCCTGCCTTCACTGTCCCTCTCCCTCTACTCTTTCCCCCTACATACTGTGTTATGCAAGGTTCCCAAAGGTGACACTTGAGGCCATTCCAGCCTCACCTCGCACCTTTAGCCACCCACGCCCTCCGGTCGAGGCACGCCGTCTGGCCGCCTTCGCCTGGTGCATGGCTGGGACTACAAAACCATTTCTTGATACAAAGTTCCTATGCATCTACTTTTTCTGACTGGCATTAGTTAACAGAATATTTATTAACTTCGTATGTGATTTGTACATATCATCCTTTAGTGAAGTGCACTGTCGTTCTTCGGGCCAATTGGAACCGTAGGAAAAACAAACTGTGTTATCTTGGATATTTTTGTGGCGTTACAATATTGTGGTGTTCGGCGAGTGACCAAAGCCAGAAGCCTCTGTATTGCAAGTATACGAGGGTTGCAATTTATTTGCCTTCCCACAGAAAACCAGAATCAAGTGGCAGTTCGTGCAGAAGGCATTCGCGAGCCCAGTTATGAAAGCATAAGTTGCATGCGCAGTGCAGTGTAAGGCCCAGAACCAGCCTCTAACACTCCCTATCTTCTCTGGGCCAATTGGAACCGTAGGAAAAACAAACTGTGTTATCTTATCTCGTCGTCAAGGTGGAGCACGGGGAAGGTGGATTGCACTCCGCTAGAAACTCTTATTTCTCACTCTTGGAAAGAGTCTGGACGTGCTTACATTGACTAAACTTGTCAAGAAACTTTTATCTACACTTATCCAGTTACACCGTCTTCATCATTCCCCAACACCTTTTTCTTCCTCTTCCTCATGCTTCGACTTCTACTACTACGACTACCATTTCCAATCCCCTTCACCACTCCGTAAATTGGTGCTACAATCATCTACCTCTGTGCCAGGAAGCTTGACGCAACATTCAAGATAACAGATAACGGTGCTGCTATCACTGGAACGGCTGCCGGCAGGACCCACCAATTAGGTACGTAAGAGAATGAGGGAGACGAGGGAGAAGGGGGAAGGAGGCAATTTGGAAGTGGAAGAAGCAGAGGGAAGGATAGGAAAGGGAAAAAGAGCAATATAAATAAAAATATTGGAAAAGGAAAGGACGGGAAGAGAAGGGAAAGGGAGGGAGGGAGGGTTGGGGATTCGGTTTCAAGTGCTTATACTGCAAGTTTCGGTGACGCCTCATCGCTTCTCCTCCTTCCTGGTCGAGTCTCACCGTGAGGGTTGTCGGCAAACAGTGAGGGGAAAGGGAACGTTAGTGAGGCGTCCGGGCAATGTACGTGTTAGATGTTATATTATAAATACTTGACCTCTATATATACATAACATGCATGTTAAAAATGTATGTTGTTGATAAAATATTCAGGTGGTGTCTACATGTTTGTGCAGTGGGGTGTAAAAAAAAAAAAATTGCATGTCCTTTGCATACGAATCAACGAATGTGTTTTTGTTTTTTTGTTGTCTTAACGAAACATTGACTTCGTGATAATGTCAGTAAGCTTCGTTGGTAATTATAGTCTTAACGTGATGCTGTAATAGGCTTGCTTTACCTCCTTGTCTTGTGGCTGAAGATATAAGAGTCCTCTCCCTCAGGGGATTAAGGGCGCTAGAGGGTCTCCGCGCGATTCGATGCGGATTACGTTAATTTGTAGATTTTTGGAAAGAAAACGTGGATTAATATTTACAACCTGCCCGCGTGACCTCCAGCGTATTACTAATTATTGTTTGCCTTACTGTTATTATTATTTTTATTATTATTATTATTATTATTATTATTATTATTATTATTATTATTATTATTATTACTTTTATTATTATTATTACTATTATCGTCACTTTTGTTGTTTTTGTCATCGATATTTGTAGCAGTAGTAAATAAAGTAATATTAAGAATTATCTGTAGAAGGAGCAGCAGCAGTCAATGCAGTGATTGCAATAGCAGCACTAGTAGTAGGTGGTTGTAGATATAGAAGGAAAATTGTATATCGCGGGTAAGACAAAGAAAAATTTGTAGCTACGAATAAGAATCGGACGTAGAAGTAAAGACATGGGAATATTGAAATGGGTATTGCCTGTAATGTACGCTAGAAACCTTTGTGTCGGTTAAAGTTATTGAATCGTCAAGATATTTGCAGTGGTCCAGGAATCGTAGTGAAGGAAAGACAGTGAGAAAGAGGGCACAAGAGGAGGAATATAGAAACATTGGTAATGGAAGCGATATCTGGGGTAGGTAACGAGAGAGTGAAGAATGTGGAAGGAAAAGGGAGGAAGGAAGGAAGGAAGGAAGGAAGGAATGAAGGAAGAATAAAGGAGGGTGCCAAGGCAAGGCTTCTGCAGTAATAGGTTCAGGATTGCCTTCGTTTCAGTTCCTTTTAATACGCTGTTATTCGAGGTGTTTTTACCCAATGTTTTATATCCAGTAGAGGAGAGGCGGGGATGGTGACGTACACTTTTGGGTTTGGGATTGTAAGCTTAGCTCGGCCACGATTCCACTTTTTTTTATCCACGACAACGAATGTAGAGACCTGTTCATGTCGACGTGCAAGTCACTTCATAGGCCTTGAGTTTGTGGCGGATTTGTTATTCCACTCACTGTTTTGAGATACGGTCATTACACCGTCCTTGTGATCACTGCTGCCCTATACAGCAGGCTGGTGCGACAGGACATAAGAAACAGTGTCACCATATTGATACTGACCTACCCTAACGTGATACATTAATATAATTTGCAATGCAGCGACATGCAGTTGGTGACGATCACGTCCTGTCGGTAGCGTGTTAAAAGTCTCTTTCGACTCTTTAGCGTGACCTGCGCTCCGGTGGGAAGAAACACGAGATGATTTTAGCGGCGCCAACATGCAGCTCCGTTCATCCTCATCATGAAGGGCAGGATTTGTAAAGGTTATTTTCTCATGAGAGCTGGATGGAAATAATGCAACTCAGAAATATCGTAAATAACAGCATGAACCTGCTTTTTTTTTTTTTTTATGGATTACGACGACGCGTGAAGCGATGTGAGGGAATATTGGAAGAAAAGCTCTCCTTCAGAAAGGAAAATCCTGTCTTGCAGGAAAGCAAGCGTTTTCTTTTTCTTTTACTTTCCTCCTTCAAGAGAAAATCTTATTTCAGTCAAAGTGCAGCATCTTACTTCCCGGAAACTGACTCTGTTATTGAGCATGTTCCTGGCTCGCCGCTCTTTGCACCAAGCTGGTCAAAGGCTGTGTGAATGGACTCAACACTCATGCTCCACACGTTTAGCTCCAAAGTCTGTCGAAATTTGTTGACCTTTCAGAATCTTCCATTCCCTAAATCTAAATAACCGTGCTGCAAATGCTTTTCGAATTCTATTTGATTTTCATAGATATGTAATGATTTTCATTTTTCAAAAAAATAAATACAAATATGAATATAAAAAGGTTCGACAGATAATGTTTCTCTGACTCATTTTGCTCAAACGACAACGGGCAAACAGGCGTGACAGTCCGGACTCTTTGACGCCTGAATCAGTGCCGTTTGTCGTCCTTTGAAACTGTGCCTCTGTTCTCACCTCCTGCCTGGTGTGTTTATTAACATCCACCAGACTTCCTGGCTGCAAATTTACCTACAATCATCCTGTCCTAGTGAATTGTGAACGCTCAGATCTTGCAAATTACCTGCCGAGATGTTTTATTCTCGACCTGGTAAAATTTCTTTTCTCAGAATTAGCTCAACTTAACATTTATACGCATTAACTTATATTCACTTAACATTTATACGCATTGCATTCACTCAGGATGATGGATTTGATGTGCATTATTTCCTACGTCATTCATCGGATAACTTTCAAAAGGAATTATACCACTCAAGACTGGAAAACATTATGTAAGCTTTTCTTGCTATCTAGAATATGCGAATGTAGAGTAGGAATAATGCTGTGTGTGATTTCAGACATCATGACTTTCTTTGCTATGAACTGCCTCTTGAATTAGTAAGCAAGATACGCTTTGAAGTAGTATAAATGTAAATTCTTGTAAATACCTACTGACCGCTGTAACACTTCACTTCGACTAAGCAATATAATCGTCGAGTAAATTTTGGTAAATAGTGTGTGGAAGATTGGATTTGGATTAGGTGGAGCAAGGTGTCGACATCAAGGTAACTGATATCCACGTGATTGGGGATTGAATTGACACTTTTGAAACATTTGGTAAGATATATTTTTGTAACTGATGATGATTGTCATTCCAGATATTTATGCTGGATACAGTGATCTGGTGTCCTAGATGTTTGCCTCTGTGTTTTCGTATCGTGCTGTGTAGTGATGTGAGGGTAACTAGGGAGTGATGGGAGGGAAACAGGGGGGGAGAGGAGGAGTCGTAGGTCCTGTCAAGCTTAATGGACTGAATGGTGTGTTTGTGGGGCAGCACGAGAGAGAGAGAGAGAGAGAGAGACCGGAGAGAGAGGAGAGAGAGAGGGAGAGAGAGAGGAGATGAGAGAGAGAGAGGAGAGAGAGAGGAGAGAGAGAGAGAGAGAGAGAGAGAGAGAGAGAGAGAGAGAGAGAGAGAGAGAGAGAGAGGAGGAGAGAGAGAGGAGAGAGAGAGAAGAGGAGAGAGAGAGAGAGAGAGAGAGAGAGAGAGAGAGAGAGAGAGGGAGAGAGAGAGAGAGAGGAGAGAGAGGGAGAGAGAGAGAGAGAGAGAGAAGAGAGAGAGAGAGAGAGAGAGAGAGAGAGAGCTAAGGGTTGACTTTCTGCACCATCTAGCTTATTTTCTTTTCTTAAGTTATCTCTCTCTCTCCCTCTCTCTCTTCCTCTCTCGTTGCATGTCTGTCTTTTTATTCAAACATTTATTCATAGCGTTTCTTGTGTCGCTTCTCAGTGTCTTCTTTGATGACGGCGAAAATTTACCGTCTTTCTGTATGTCGACACTTGCATTTACGTGTATGTTATGTATTCTTTATCTTGTTAATTTGACCTTGTTTCGCTTTTCGACTATAAATTCTAAAAAAAAATTCTGGAGAGAGAGAGAGAGAGAGAGAGAGAGAGAGAGAGAGAGAGAGAGAGAGAGAGAGAGAGAGAGAGAGAGAGAGAGAGAGAGAGAGAGAGAGAGAGAGAGAGAGAGAGAGAATTTTTTTATAATTATATTTTTTTTCCTTTGTGTTGTTTCATGATTATTCTAATATTTGTTTACCTTGCCTTATTTCTTGCCTATTTGTCTATCCTTCTTTTCTTATTTTTTTCATCTCTATACACTTTCTGTTAGATTTTATTCTCTTTTCCTTATTATATTTTCAGATCCTGTTTAATTTTTTTTCCGCGATTATTTTATATTATTTGTCACATTTTCAATTTCAGATCGTATTTTCTTTCTTTTCACATCTTCAACCTCTTTCTTTCACGAGTGTTTCCTTTCACTCCTTTCTTTCTTTTCTCTTTCCACGCTACTTGTCTCGCATTGCAATTCGTGAATATTTATGTCTTAGAGTCACGCTAAGTTGTGCTGGCTGACCTCGTGAGTCGCAATGGGGGACACTGTGGGAAGAGGCGGCGAGGTTAGATCCAGTAGAGAGGTGGGAGTGGCCGGGATATCGTAAGAGGCTGTTCTCGTACCTATTTGTGTGAAGTCAGTTTGTGAGGTGCGACTACTTTACTGGAGGAGCTGAGGCTTGTTGTTGTTTCGTATTCCCGTGTTGTGTGAGGCCTGGCTGTGTGTAATGGTGGGTCAGGTTGAGTCCACTGCCCCAGAATAGGACGAAAGGACATGATTTTTACAGTTCCACGACGCTCCTTTCTTGCAGACGAGCCATACTGTCTGCCGGCTTTAAAGAAGGGAAGGGAAGGAAGCAGGGAGGGAAAAAAGGCAGGGAAGAAACCAACAATGAATACAAGAGTTTGTGTGTGTGTTTTGTAGGAAAGAAAGAAATATTGAACAAAGGGTAAAGATAAATGGGGAAGTGTGATTAAATAGCAAAAATCAGGGAGATTAAAAAATGAGAAAAATCTGAGGTGAAATATGATGGACTTGTGAATTGTTTATAGATAAAAAATGTACGCATATGAAAATACCAGGAGGAAGTTTCACTCCAATATTTGAAGTATTTGTCAAGTGGATGAAGAAATGCGTTATTGTCTTGAAATATCCGAGAAAGAAGGTGTAGTGAGAGGGACGAAAGCGAAGAGAAGGATAGATGATGATGGTGCATAGACAGAAGAATTAAGACGAAGAGGAAGGAGGTGAGTGAAAATAAGGCGATTAAATGAGAGATAAAGAAAACAAAGGAGTAATGACTGACAACACGGTCCATAAAACGTGAATGCTTGAAATATTTCGAGGAATAAAAAATAAAAAAATCTAAATGAAAATGTTGAAATGAATCTATCTGGAATAAATCCGTTTTATTCGTACATCAAAAGGACAAAATTATGATTTGACATATTCTACTTTCAGGCTTTTTTTTCTATCCAGTAACTTAATTAAGGTTACGGTCTTTATGCTGACCCCTCTAACCGAATATGAAAAAAAGGAATATATGCCTATGATTGACGTGGGTATTAACATTAATATTAACCAAAAGATGTTTCCCTTTCGTAACTTTCACGTAACTTGTGTGTCCAACTATTGTTTCCATTTAATCCTTATCATTGACATCACTGAGTCTCAATTATTCTGTTAACAAGTAGACCACGCCGATGCTTCGTCACATAGGGTACGAAGTGACTGTTTAGGGTGACGCCACTGAGGTCGCGAATCACTAAGGATGTCCAGATGTCACTTAGTCACGTAGACATCGAGACACAAGCGACAGTGTTCATAATTTTCGCGAAAAGGGTGAGGGAGGGGGCCGGGGATTGAGCACGACCCTTAGCCATCACCCCCCTACCGTCTTATTGCCCCGCCCCCTGCTAATACTTTTTGGTATTTATGTTCCGGGGGGAAACAAATTTTTTTTGATTTAGGTCGACCTTGTTTTTTAAGTAATTTTTGGGGCTGATAAAACTGATCCTTTTTTTTCTCTATCACGTCAATTTTTTGAACGTAGGTTTTTCGTTTTTTTAAAAAAATAAAAAAATACTGACTAACTGAACAGTGCTTATTTTATAAAAAATTGCATATTTTAAACATACAGAAAAATGTAAAAAATAGGCAAAATAGAATGTTTATTTAACATTATCATTTTTTTTTAGAAAGGATAAGGCTAAAATTGTTGCGGTTAAGGGAAAAAATTTACGTTTGTACTTTGTCTGGATGTTCCCCTTGAGGACTATCGCTTTTGATGCTCCACAATAGTCCCCCCATCATATGCACACCCCATCTACCCTGGTAAGGTTTTTCCCATAACCTTAAAATTTGGTAAAAAATCGTCCCCTTGCTCGTCGCTAGCACACCAAGATTTTCCGGAAATTTGGGCAAGATGGCTATGAAAAAAAGTTCTTTAATACTCCATTTGGGCAACCAAGCGCTTTTGTACTCCCCAAATAGTTTCTAAAACTTTTTCTGTGTAATTACTTCCGTGTTTTTCCCAAAAAATTTCTTGACGACGTTTTTAAATGATACCAAGCATTCTTTTAAAAGGTCTGACATAGTACCGTTGAATGTTCATTTTTGATGAGCTGTCAAATTTTGTGGACCATCAAACCCCCGGCCTTATTTTTAAATTGACAGTCTGGGAAAATCCCAAAAGGGATGTATTTCAAACAGTCGCCTCAGTTACAATGTTTTTACAAATTTTTTCAGAGACCTTTTTTATGTGCAGAGGTGGAATTTTTTTTTTCTTCCTGTCAACAAGTGGCTCATGTAAAATTTTTAGATCTCCAGGTTAAGATCGATCTCGGGGGGGCCAATTCGTTGAACCAATGCTTCTCTCGAGCTCGCTACCCCACGTCAGGAAAGCAGGATACTTTGTGTATCCCGTTGTTGCCCAAAGAAGGAAGGACCCTTTTAAAGGGCCCCCAACACAGATGATCCAATTGTGTTTGCATATTGCAAAAAACTCAATGCTCTTTTTACATCTCCATATTCTTCACGAAACAGACCGAATCCCCATGGGGCTGCGCCAAAAAAATTGCCATTGTGTAAAGGAACACTTCAAGCCCCGCTTTGATACATAAAAAAAATCGCCATTATTTGGTTGTACATTGAAAGCCCAAATTCCTTCAGTAAACCAGGAATGTTATGGCAAAGCACAAAACCGGGGCACTTCAAATACTGCAAAAATTCTTTCTCGGGTTCAAAATTTGAACCTTCCTCCTTGTTCAAGTATTTTTTTTCTCGTTCAGTCTTGATGCTATTATTTTAAAGTTTTTTTTTTGGGGATGGCCCAATCACGTGTAAATCATTAAACTCGTGCGAAAAATCCCCTACAAACTGAATCCTCGTGAATTCAAAATCTGCATATTGCTGTCACTGCGTTCTTAAAACATCACTCAGATCTTCTAGAGGAGGTAGTTGTTCGAAACTGGCACTGGAATTTCACTGAATGGGGCGGAATGAGGCTCAAATGGAATTTTGCTTATTGGAGGGTAAGCTGTGGAAAAAAACTTGACGTGCAAAAAAAAACTGACAAGATTTGGAATCACATCCCAAATTTTTTAGTTAAAAAGCTCAAAATCTAACTCAAAAAATTTTTTTTTTAAAAATTTTCCCCCATGTTATTGATTTTTCTTTTCGGAATATCCTGTCTATTTTTTGGTTTTTTTTTGGTTGGTTTTGGTTTGTGGTTTTTTTACCTTTTTTTTCCCCCTTTTTATTTCTTTCTTTTCTTTTTTCCCCTCTATCCCCCCCAAACCCCCAAAAACCCAACCACCCAAACACAAAAACAAACCCAAACCACACACACCCACAAAACACCCCCCCCCCCAAAAAAAAACCCCCACAAAACCACCCCAAAAAACACCACACAAAACCCCCACACACCCCACACACCACCCCCAAACACACACACACACACAACACAAAACCACACCACACCACACAAAAACCCCCACCACACACACACACACACACACACAACACACACACAACACACACAACACCACACCACACACACCAAACCACACACACACACACACACACACACACACACACACACAACCCACCACACCACCACCACACAAACACACACACACACACACACACACACACCACACACCCCACACACACACACACACAAACACACCACCACACACACAACAAAACCACACACACCACACACACAAAAACCCCACACACACACACACACACACACCCCCAACACACACACACACACACACACACACCCCCAAACACACACACACCACACACACACACAACAACACACACACACACAACACACACACAACACACACACACACCACACACACACACACACACACCACACACCACCAAACAACACAACACACACACACCCCCCCCACACACACACACACACAACACAAACACACACACACCCAACACACACCACCAACACACACACACCCACAACACACCAACACACACCACACCCCACACACACACACAACACCAAACAAACCAACACAACACCAAAACACACACACACACACACACACACAACACACACAACAAAACACCAAAACACACCACCACACACACACAACACCCCACACACACACCACAACACAACCACACACACCTTGGGGGGGGGTAGGTTTTTCAGGAAACATTTGGGTCCCCTGGCCACGCTGATGCGCCGCCACATATAACCCGTCTGCTCATCTCTTCGCATCTGGTCTTTTTTCTGGTGGCAGCGCGGGGTGAAATGAAGCATTTTGGGGTTGATCGGGTATTGTCCGTAGAATTGTTAGGTGGTTTCTTAAAACGTTCGGGGTTTTTCCTTTGAGTCCCAGGTGTCTGGGCAGGGATTTAAAAGGTGTGGGCCTCTTATAGCGAAAGCGTTTTCTTTGGGCGTCTGCTCTTGACTTCTGGGGGGATATCCTTTCAAAATGGCGAGCCGACCCCCTCGTGGGTGGTTTCTGGACCCTCATTCAAATTTTTTACAGATTTTCCGGTCAATATTTTTAGATGATAAAATACTACCTTTCTCTACGCCTTTCTATGAGGGGAAAGGTCGAATTCACGTAACCTTTCCCCCTAGTCCAAAGTGGACGCAAAAAATTCTATCGGGGAAAAATCGTTGTACGCTTTAGTACTGCTCCTCCTGCTCGCCAGGGGCTCCCCAGTGACAAAAATACTCCAAAAACGGTATCACAGTGACTTTTATAATGTCAGCATAGGAACCTTTCCGTGTCCGGAAAGTGCGAAGGATCCACCAGCCTGGCTTCGTCCTTCTTTCCACATTTTGTATATGTTGGGTAAAGTTTCCGTCACAGTGAGGGGAAACCCAGTCTCTTATTGCTCCTTGTTTTCTTAAAGTGAACCCTCCCGGGGCGCAAAAGTGTGTGCTTGTAGTTAATTTCCCCCCCGAAATGTAATGTATTGCCAAATTTGTTGTCATTTAAGGGCATGTTATTTTGCTCTGCCCGATAAAGTGATGCCAAACAGTTTGTATTGTTCGGCATCAGATATGAAGAAAAATTCCTTCATACCCTTTTGGTGTCATCGCAAAAAAAACTACAGACGGTGTAAAACGTGTTGTTTATGTCGGAGATGGGTCAAAAAGCAGAGGTCGAAGACCGATCCCCGTGGCACTTTACTGTTGACCCTGACACGAGACACTGCACCCCAGCCGCTACACACTGCTCCCTTTTAGTAAGGAACGAGTGCAGCCAATCCCCACTTTCCGTAAAGCCCATTTGTCGTATCTTTTTGGGAGTAAAAAGCCCCTGGCTACCTTGCAAAGGCTTTCGCAAAAACAAGATAGACCACATCAACATTTTTGTTATTTCCAGCTTTTCTAAAAAATTTTTTCATAGTGGGGGAGGCATGAACGCCCAACGCGAAAGCCCTGTTTGGGCTTGGTTCATTTTGTTTTTTTTTCGGAATTGAGCCATTTCTTAAACCCTTATTCCTCCAAGACTTTAAAAAGTGGGGGGTTAAGGGAAATGGTCATAATTTTTTTTTTCGTCTTCGACCCTCCTTTGTGGTTGGGGATGTTGGCACTTTTTAATTGCTTTTTTATTATTCCGGGTTCTAATGAAGTTCTATAAAGAGACTCACTCTTTAGCCAAAAGTTTAAAGGGGCACACGGGAAATGGTCGGGTCCAGTGCCGATTAGTAGTCAACTCTTTAATTGCTCCTTCTATGATGTTCGCTTAAAGTTATGTCCGCATTTTTTAGTGCAGTCTACCTTGGCGAAAAAAATCCATAGGCGAGTTGATTTTTGTCTTTTCCGGGGGTTTCTGAAAAACCTTTTGTACTGGGCGTAGTTCTTCAAAATCTCCTGGTTCATTTTGGTTCTGCCGTCTAGTCGTCAGTGGGCCAACACTCGCTCTCATTCTGACTTGTTTGGGGCTCTTTTTAAAAGTATTTGGGGTTGGTTTTAATACATGCCACAGCTTGTATTTCTTTTCCGTCACTTTTAAATTTAAAGATTTTTTAATTTTTCTTCTATAATGGAATTTTTTTTCAGTTTTTTGTTAGATTTCCCCGTTGTTGGGGTTCTTGAGTTTTTTTTTTTTAGTTTTGTTTCTTTCGCTCAGAAATTTTTGGCCCTTTGGGATTTTTCCCCCATAAGAGAGTCTTATTAGACGATCTCCTCAAAAGGTACTATTTCTCGTATTCCCATTTCGTTGTCAGTATTCGTATTTGGCCCCAGGGGCGCCCGTCTTTCATGAGTGGGCCATTTACTTTTACCATCTCTCCTTAAACTTTCCCACAGACTGACCGCTGTGAAAATTTATTCGGGGAAATTTTTTTTCTTGTTGTGCGCATGGGGTTCTAGGTTGCATATTTGTAAACGCTGGTCGTCGGGTTATGATGTTATGATCGAGAGATTTGTTTTTGTTTTTCAGTAAATTAGTAAGGGTCTCATTTTTTTGTCATCACATGTCCCGTATGTTTCACCTTGGTGGGAGTGTTGATGACTTGTTGTAAACAGAAATCCTCCGCAAAGTTCAAGAACTTTTGCCTGATCCGCATGTCCCTTTTCCCCCCATTAAAACTCTCCAAATTTCCCCGTCTATGACGGGAAGTTTAGATCCCATGACATAAGGAGGCATGGGGGGTGGGAGTGAGTTAATTACTTTTCTAATCTTTTTTAGTTGGGCTTAAAATTATTTTTTGGGCACGCTGGGGGCCTGTACATATTTATAATACCCCCAAACAGGTCTTTAATGTTATACCAAGGGGTTCGTGTACAAGTTTGATTCTAGTGGAAACTTGTGTCCACGCAAAATGGGCATCCACGTAGGGGATAACCAGCCTTTTTTTTTTGTTTTGGTCTTCCGTTCTATATTGTACAAAGTTTTATTTTTTTTTTCAGCTTTTCTGATTTCTTCTGTTAGGGGTGTTTCTGTTTGGGAGAATACAGGGGTTTTCGTTTTTCGCCATTTTTGGAGTAATTTTTATTTTGCTCTAATTTGTAGGTAATATCCAGCATATTTTAAATGATTTTTTTATAAAGGCTGTCGGATTGCTGCCACCTGTTTTTGCTGGTATCCTTTTAGGGTTG
>JACEEZ010022262.1:225000-229206 GCA_016584305.1 Chionoecetes opilio
CGGGATCTGTGTGTGTGCGCGCGCGCCTGTGGGTATGTGTGTGCGTGCATGTATGTCACCCACGACCTGATTACGCGCTGGACTCTTGATCACCAGTTGTTATCCTCCCGGCAGGCAGCTTAGAGCTCATAGAGACCGATCTATGGGGAGAGCTGTGGAACCTCACACACACCCATCCTGCTCAAGGGGGATTATAACTGCCCGCGTTTCCAGGGAAAGATTTCGAGTCATGAGCCGGGCTTGAACCTGGGCGCGATAAGTTACACGCACACAGCCTTAAACACTATACCACACGGGCCAGGCCGTGTTGGCGTGTGTGTTCAAATAGCATATCAAACAGTCCACCTTGTGCTCCACATTCCTTTACACACCACCTTCAACTAATCCTCATTCTTGCCCACTCGTCCATAACGCAGAAACACAGCGAAAAAAATGGGGGAAAAAACAAAGACAAATAAAGACTTAAGTAAGGCGGATGTACAAACGTAAAGAAAGAAAACCACGAAACAAGTTAGTAAAGAAAGAGGCGATGCGAGAATAATGGAGGAAGAAATGAGCAGAAAATAACCGGGTAAAAGCGAGACACGCAGGAAGAAAAGGCGACGTTGGTTAGGCAGGTAAAGAAAAGTTAGAGACTAAGTTAGGAAACTGGAGTCAAATGGATGTAACGAGGCAGAGAGGAGGAGAAGGAACAGGAGAATTAGGAGTGTGTGTGTGTGTGTGTGTGTGTGTGTGTGTGTGTGTGTGTGTGTGTGTCTGTGTCTGTGTCTGTGTCTGTGTCTGTGTCTGTGTCTGTGTGTGTGTGTGTGTGTGTGTGTGTGTGTGTGAGGAAAGAAAAGTTGTATGGATGCCACAGGGAAGCAGGAGTGAGGCACATAATGAGAGTGTGTTAGAAATGGATGGAAGTGAACAAAGAGACACGGGAAAAAAGAAAGAAGGGAGAAAATATAAAATTAAAGGAAATTTTGGAGTTGTCACAGAGATACACCAGTGATAGATGAAACAGCAAAAAAGTATACGGAAAAAAAGGAGAGGCATTGTAATCCAGGTCTCAAGGTGACTAGATGTGTGAAAGGAGCAAGAATAAAATGGACAGAAAAGGGGGTTGGAGGAGGAAAGATAGATGGAGGCAACGGAAAAAAAGGGCAGCGGTGGTGGTTACGTTTACAGCGTCGTATACCAACCACTGTGAGCCCGGCTGGAGGGAACAAGAGGCTTTGTTCCCTATTGATTCACCTGTCTGATGCTGGCTGTTTATCGCCGTCTTATGCAATCACCACCGTCCCTAACCACGCCTCTGCCGTACTGGTGGTGTGGTGGTGATTGTGTTGGTGGTGGTAGTGGTGGAATGGCGTCTTCAAAAGTATCATCTAGGTTGCTAAAGGTGATTATTTTCTTTTTGTATTCCTTCTCAAAACTGTCATTGTTTGTAGTACGCATTATTGTTGTTGTTATAGTTATTTTTTCCCTTTTCTGTATTGTAACTGTACTTGTTAATGCAATGGTATTAGATTTATCCAATAATATTATATAGGATAACAGTAATGATTAAGTAGAATTTTTGTTTTGAAATTGCGATGGCGGTATTGGATCGATTAGTGTTAATAATAGTGGTAGAACTGGACAAGATGGTGGTAGCAATGATAATAAAGTAAATATATAGTAGGTGAAGGAATAATTATAGCAATGGTAGTAATGTTATAATTATATAGTATTAGATATACCATAAAGAGAGCAACTAATGGTTCGGGCTATCAGGTGGTAGGAATGGCAGGGGAGGAGGGTGACAAGGGGAGATGTCTGGTAATATTAATGGTTGGAATACATTGGTTGCTCAGAATATCAGGACGGGACGATGTAGCTCCATTTGTTATTCTGACCCTCCCTCCCCCTCTCCCTCTCTCCCTCCTTCACTTCTTTCCTCATTTCCTCCTCCCGTTCATTCATCCATTTTATTCCTTCAACGTCTTTGCATCTAAGCAGTCAGCCAGATCTTCATCCATCCATCTATCCAGCCAGCCAGCCAGCCAGCCAGCCAGCCAGCCAGCCAGCCATCTTAAGCAGTTTTTTCTTCTCGCCACTTTTTCTTTTTTCTTTCCGCCTTCTCTCCTTCCCACCGAATACACTATCTGTCTTCCTTCTTCGTGCCTCGACTCTCGTCTCCTTCCTTTTCTTCCTTTCCTCTCCTCCACCTCGTTTTATCCTGCAATATTTCCTGCTTTTACCTGGTTTACATTTTATCAGTCTTTCTTACCACCACCACCACCACTTTTACTCCTGTTGTTACTACTACAAATAATGCTTCTACCACAACTACTATTACTACTTCACTACTACTACTACTACTACTACTACTACTACTACTACTACTACTACTACTACTACTGCTACTACTACTACTACTACTACTACTACTACTACTACTACTACTACTACTACTACTACTACTACTACTACTACTACTACCACAACTTCTATTTCTACTTCCACTAATGCTACTACTACTACTACTACTACTACTACTACTACTACTACTACTACTACTACTACTACTACTACTACTACTGGGACTATTACTACTACTACTACTACTACTACTACTGGGACTACTACTACTACTACTACTACTACTACTACTACTACTACTACTACTACTACTACTACTACTACTACTACTACTACCACTACTTGTACTACAACTAATACTACCACTTATATTTTTACTACTACTATTATTCCTGCTACTTTTATTATTGTGATTATTATTATTGTCATTATTATTATCATTTTAATTATATAGTTTTTTTTATTATCATTATTACTGCTGTTGATACTCTTGTGCCATAACCCTAAACAAAAAGGAGGCAGAAAAAAATAATTGCATATACAATCTCCTACACCATCACCACCACCACCACCTCGAGGGGATGAGGGAGGCGGGTAATGTCATGAACCCCTAATTCCCTGCTTCCCTAGGGTTCTCACCCCTAATATCCCTCGCCGCTACACCCGCCTCCAGCCTCATTCTCCGCTGCCTCTCCTAATAATGCCATCCAAACCTTATTATCCTCGCGGGCAGAGAAGAAAATGCACGTATATATAAAAGGCAACCCTCATGTGACTTGATTAATAACCGCGTAAAATTACTTCTTGGGAGCTTGACAAAAGGGAATCCCTTTGACTGAGTTGCTTGAGCTTCTTATTTTAAATTGTTCTTGGAAAGTGTGCGTGTTTGTGTGTCCGTAAGTAAGTATTGTTGGCTTCGTGGAATAGTAATAAACTTTGAGGTCGTTGTTTCCATGTCTTGTGTCCCTTTTTCTTTCTCACTGCACGTGTGGACTGCTTCAAAAGAGGTAAAGAAGCAGAAAAAGGGTTAGGTCATTTCTCCGCTTTTTTTAAACTATAGTCCATTTTTGCTTCTTTGTACTGAAGGTCGTAATTTTAACTTCTTTTCTCTCGCTTTTTACCTTCTCTTACCTCAAAGTATTGGCAAGAAATATCGACACGAGGAGGATTATACACCGCCAAAATGCGGACGTCTTACTGAAGGTATTTTCTGGGCTATAACTTTCAGCTTATTACGGAGGGAATTATTCGCGTTTGGAGTGTTGGAGAGCCAATGCAGCGACCAAGAAAGAACTAGGTGATGAAGTGAAGAGAAATTGGATTGGTTGATTCAAAGACTACTGTATACAGTAGTCTTTGGTTGATTTTGCAGAATTGTTTTATCAATACTCGTAATATAAATTGCTGCTAATTGGAAGCCCGTCGGAAGCTTGTCATAAAAAGGGTAAGAAGGGGCAAGGGAAGGCGATCGAAAGGAGAGGATGGGGAAAGGGAAGCGCAAGAAGAAACGGGGAGAAATAAAAGAGATGGAGGAGGTAAGGACGAGGTGATAAGGGACGGAATATGGAAGGGAACAAGGAGGAGTAGGAGAGATAAGTGTGTATTTATCTGTTTACTTAACTTTTTCTTCTTGTTTAGCGTTCCCGTTTGCCTTTTATTGCGTATTTGGTTTGTATTTAGGACAAATACTGGATGATGGAGGAAAATATGGAAGAATGAATGGATAGATGGATGTTATAATGAAGGCGTGAGAGGTATTAATGCAAGGCTGTTTAACTATACACATAATCATAATTTTTTTTCTTTTTGCGTCTCATCCTTGCAAAAAAAATGGTCAGTGCTCATTGACAAACATTAACT
>JACEEZ010022263.1:0-10000 GCA_016584305.1 Chionoecetes opilio
AAATTTCGGGTTTTTTTCCCAACCGGGGGGGAAAAAAAAAAAATTTGGGGCGACCCAAAAACCACCCCGGCGGCCCCCTTTTTTTAGGTAAAAGGGGTTTTTTTTTTCAACCGGGGGGCCCCAAACAAACCCCGGGGCCAAGCCAGGGGGAGCCCCCCCAAACCTCAAAGGCGGTGCACTCCTGCCCCCCGCCTTTTTCAAAAAAGAAAAACAACCCATTTTTTTCCATTTTGACTTTGTTAGGTAATTAAAATTTTAATTTTGGTTAAATTTTGGGGAAGCTTTCCCCCAAAAAGGGTATATAAAAGTTTTTACATCAATACATACTTTGAATTTATTCGTTGAACTCAGTTTTCCCAGAAAACATTTTAAGAATTGAGTTTTTCAAGTATTTTATGTTTTCCCAATATTTTCTTCAAGGGGTTTTTTTTTTGGGGGAAAAAAAAACAAATATCAATCATTTTTTATTAACTTTTCATTGTTGTTTGGGGTAATTTGAATTCCCGAAAAGTCGGAGATTTGGTAATGTGAATCTTTCACCAAAAGGGGCAGAATATGGAGCCGAAAAAATTAGCTGATTATTAAAACTCCCAATTATGGGCTATCAGAACCTTTTTAAACAAAGACGTGCGCACGGGGGGTTTTCTACGGGGTCATCTGTGCGCATGTATGTGTTTTTTGGGACCCATTGCCAATTTCGATAAAAAGTACATCGCGGTAGGGAATGTTTGCGTGCATCGGCCATATATTTTGCCCCCCAAAAAAATGTCGGGGGGGGGGGGGGAAACGGTCCGTAGTTGAAAAATGTGGAGGAATGCCCCGCGGGGCTAGTTTTCATCGAGGG
This sequence comes from Chionoecetes opilio, assembly GCA_016584305.1. Classification (NCBI taxonomy): domain Eukaryota; kingdom Metazoa; phylum Arthropoda; class Malacostraca; order Decapoda; family Majidae; genus Chionoecetes; species Chionoecetes opilio. The sequence continues at coordinate 845 of JACEEZ010022263.1, forward strand.
CGAATTTTCCCTGCCAAATTTTCACGCGCCCGGGGGATAAACGAGAGGGGGAGGGGGTGGGTTACCCTTTTAGAGGGAGCGGAGTGAGTGTGGAGAGAGGAAAGGCAGTAAACATAGCAGCTTTTGGATAATTGGGAGGCCCCCCGCGTATGGATGTTTGGGTTTTTAAACCTTTATGTCTGGGAGGTGTCTGGGTTTTTGCCACAAGAGGTCTAAAATAACAGAGTCAAAATGGAGGAGAGAGAAAGTGAGACTGCGTATGTCGTAGTATAAATGGATTTCAAAATTTGCATTTTTATGAAAGCAGACTTTGCATTTAGACCTGTGAAGTCCCCACAGAAAATTATCGGTGGTGGGTCGAATTGACTGAAATACTATACCCACCCCAATTTTTAGCCGCCTGCCATAAAACCGCGGGTTGGTCCGTTAAAAAGCTCTGCTCTTAAAGTCTTTTCCCCGCAGTCCCCCGGGGGACTCTAAGAGTCTTCCCGCAGTCCGCCGGGGGAACTCTAAGAGTCCCCGAGTTCCCGGGTTAAAATGTACGCAATGTTTTTTTTAAAAAAAGGGGGTTGACAAGAACCAAACAGAATGTTTTAAACCTATATTGGGCTGGGGGGGCAAAAATTTTTTTCTGAATTTTTTTCGGGCCCATGGAATTTGTAAAATTTTCTTTTTTCTTTTAGACCTAATTTTGGGAAGCCTTAGAGTGTCGCCACTAGGCAAATTTATCTGTTCGTTTTTACTAGGACCTCCCCTAGTTAGACCAGAGTTTCGGTCCTTCGCAAAAATCATTTAAACTAAATCTTTTTTATTTTTGAAACTAAAATTAAAAACTTTTGAGGGGGTGGTTAAAATGAAAATTTTAGATGCATGGGGGGTAAATAATGCCTAATTATGATTTACGCCCCTTCCAGTTTTTCGATAAAATCCCTTTTAATTTGACTTAATGATCATCATAGCATCCTTTTTTAGACTATTTTTTTCATTTTCTTATTGAACTATTTAAGAGCTTTTAAACTATGGATATTGGGAAAGGTAACACGGGGGCATTTATTCCAAGGTAGCCCATTTATTTTTACCATTAACATAATGAAGGTGATCAAAGTGTCTAGATTTTTTTGCCCTTTTCAGGAAACTGTGGGGTATTATACCGATAGTTTCAAATCCCAAATTTTGCACGGGGATATCCCTTCTTCCATTAACCTCATTAATTTGAGGGGGAACTATGAAGTCCCTTTTCTGAAACCAAAGAGGGGTTTGTGCATGACTAGGAATCATTCCTTTTTTTTTTTTTGGGGCCCCGGTGATTTTTGGGGGATAGGTCCCATTATAACTTTACCCCCGGGCACGGGGAAATGGAAATTTAAATTCTTTTGATGACTTTACTTGGGAACCCCAATAATCAGGCCTATTTTTAACGGGTTTAGGGGCCATCAACATTTTTCAAAGGTATTTCTAATGTCAAAAAACCCTTTCTCTTTAAAAAGTTTCGCTGTAGATTTAACCCTTTTTACCGTTAAATTTATACCGATGCTTAACTAGCAGCTCCCTACATTGTAGCTACCCAATTAAACTAGGGTCGCACATGTAAAAAATTTTGAGCTTCTTTTTTGGCCAAAAAGCCGAAATGGCTAAGTTCACCTTGCTAATTCAGGGATTGCAATAAGCAACTATCTCCCCACTAAAATGATTTTTGTGCTCCACTGTCAAACATTTTTTTAACTATGGGGTTTTACCGTTTTTGTCACCCTTAACTCGCCGTAGGGACAGGGGATAACTACTCTACTTTTTATGCCAATTTAAAAATCGTAGGCTGTTCCCCCATCACCATTGGCATAATCTAGTGATGAAGGGTTTTTCTACCTTCCAAAAAGTAGTTAGGCTAATAGGACGGGTTTGTTTTGCATTTTTTACCACAAAAGGCGGGTTAGGCATTCCCCAGGTTTTTTAACCTTTTGTTCCTATGGAATAATTGGGTAAAATTTACAAGTGGGGGTTGTGTTTTTTCCCGCAGAAAAGAATTTTTTTCTGAAACTTAAAATCCCCTATTTTTAGAAATGGCACCTGTTCTTTGAGTAGGTTTTGGGCGATGGTTTACGGCGGGTTAGCTTAAAATTTTATTTACCGGTTTTCCCCATCGAATTTTTGTAGGAGGGGGAAAACTACCCACCATGAGGGCTCTAAAACTTAAAAGGGTGGCTGATATCCTGTTTAAACTTTAGGTCTAGTTATCTCAATTCCTGGGGGGGTGTTCGCTGAAATGCCCTTGTAAATGTTTGCACCTTGTATAATCCTTTTCTATTGCTTGCCCGTGAAAAATTTTACTATTGTCCCTTTGATTAAGCGGTTCGCACCGGGTTTGGAAATTTTTCTCCATACATGATACTAATCATCCTCTGATTCTATAAAGGTTTATGCGTTTCAATGGCCCTTATGTGAATTTAAAGTTTTTCTGAACTCTTCCAATTCTCATGATTTGAGAAGGGCTCAGAATCCATAACTTGCAAAAAAGGATCTTTGTTATCTGATCTTTATCTTCATAAATTCTAAGAATCGGTGCCACTTTATAATTGCATTTCTCGTTAATTTCCCTTTCACCAGCAAATATGCAGGACCTCTCAACCCCAAAAAAAAAGGGTTTAAATTTATGCACCTCGCTAGATCAGCCCTATTATAAATTAATTTAAATTTTACCCCGGGAAGAATACCAATTCTACCCTAAAAATGGGCAAGACAAATCGGGTTTTTTAATTGGGGTAAAAAGGTTTGGCGGGGGTTTTTCTGTCACGCACAAAGTTGGCATATGTGTTACTGTTTCCGTAGTTGGTACATTTTTGATATACTTGGACTCATAATTTAAATTTAAATTTTTACCCCCGCTTTAATAATAAATTTAAAGTAAGCCCCTTTATAATTCTCCCTTTTGTTTTTAGGGATTACAGACCAACTTTTTAAATATTTTAGTCATGGGTTTGTACAGCTGCTTCTCACACGTATTAATAATCGTGTCAGCCAACCAAATTTAGCACTAAAGATTTTTGTTCCTTTCCCTCATGATTTTTAAATTTATTAAAAGATATGAAAAATAGAAAAAAAAATAAAAAGTTTGGGTAAATGTTTAGAGTTGGGGTCCCCTATTAAAAAGAATTTAAGTGTGGGGGTGCCTTGCTGGCCTATCAAGGCGCTAACCAGGCCTATAACCCCCCATCACTTATTTAAACTAACTAAAATTTATAATACTGTTTTGGCGGAAGGAAACTTAAATTCGGTCGTGTCGCGGCTAATTTGGTCAGCGGGCAGGTACGGCGGGAAGGGGGGGGGGGCGGCCTATTTTTGGCGGGCCCAAATTTTTTAATTGTTTAAGCCAAAAAGGGGGCGGGGGAAACTAGTGTTTCCCCTTACCAGACCCCGTATCCCCTGTGCTTTACCATCCCACTCCCCTTTCTACTTTAGAAATTTTATGAATTTGGCTTTTACAAAATAAAATCGCCTAGTCCAATGTACGCCCCGAAGGGGTCGGCCTCAAAAAGGGGGCTTTAAAAAGAACTACTGCAAGCCTTTTTAAATTTTCCCCTTTAAGGCCCTATTTATAGAAAATTTGACCCTATCATAGCGATTTTCTCCCCCGGGGATGTCTTTGGGGATCGATTGTCTTCCCAGGGTCTACCAAACACATTTCCCACAAGGGCTGTGCCCCTTCTCTTTATTTTCTTCCAATACCTTTGTATTATTTTCGATGACTCTGGGGCAAAAACCCCTCTTTTTAAACATAGCCCCCAGAAAAAAGGATTGTGAGGGCATGAGGGCCCCTCAAGAAATCATTAAGACGCGTGTCTGTGGGTTTAATTTTCAGCTCTGCCACCCGATGCTCGAAAAAACCTGAAATTCCACATCTTCCACGACCAGCTTCGCGGACATAAACTGGTCCCCCACACAACTCTATACTTTCCCAAAAATAACCCTTTCCAGGGGACCAAATGTTGGAGTTATCGACCACCAAATTGAGGTCGACAACACTGTTAAAAATTTAATGTTTTTATTACGTGACTCACCCGACTTAACCCAATTCTACCTAAAATGCTAGATATCCATTTAGTCTAAATAGGTACTTATTTTTATGTCGATGTATTTTAGCGATGTGGTCAGAGTTGCACAGGGTGGGAGGGGGAAAAACGTGCTGGTGGGACTGGTTGAAATCCTACCTAAAATGGCCGGATGGTGTCGGCCGGAAACTTTTTACGCTGGCCGATTATCAAAGTGTGTTTTCACTTAGTCCTTTTTTAACCGATGTCGGTTAAAAAATTTTCTCAATTATTTTAGATTACTAAAACCCTTTGGTTAAACAAACCCCTCACCGCTTCATTCGTAGTGGGTCACGCGTTATAAAATTTCTTTCCCTGAAAAAAAATTTAGCTTTGGGTCTGACCCCCACGTATTTGTTCCCTTTAAAATTTTACCCCATACGTGGGGCACTACAATTCTTTTAAATATGTTTAAACCTTTGATTAAATTTTGGGGATTTTAGATAAAACCACAAAATTTATATCAATTTCATCTTAATAACCCAATTTTAAATATATACTGGGGAATTTGTGTTTTATCCCAATTCCCACGGTAGGCGCCAAAATTTCCCCCATTCAATTAACTTACTCAAAATTAGAGCGGTTTTTTGTGGATAAATTTTTCCCCCAAAATGTAAATCCCCGAAGACCTTAAAATATATATATTATATAATTATATATATATATTATATAATATATATATATTATATATATAATATATATATATATATATATATATATATATATATATTATTATATATTAAAATTTTATTAATATTAAAATATATAAATTTAATATAACGTATAAAATATATATATTAAAATATTATTAATAATATATAATATATATATATATATTTTGTGTGGGCCTTAAAATTTAAAATCGGAAAGTCTAAAATCCCAAACCCCCGGAATTCATTGGGAAAAGTCGGAAAACTTCCGGTGAATTTTTTTTCTCAACGGGCAAATTTCCCCCCCTCATCACCTTTAAGTTCCCTGGGATAAAAAACAACAATCCTTGAATTTTTTTTTGTCCTTCATTCCCAAAATTTAGCTTATAACACCAACATACAGTGTTTTTTAAATGGTTACCTCATTACACAGTTAAATGACCACAATCCCCAGTTAACTCAGTGAAAAAGAAACACCCCCAAATTTGACCATTTTCGAAATTTACAAAAACATAAGCAAAATTTTTTTCTACCTCAAATACATAGTTTTAGCGGCTGAGCCCAACGTAAATCAAATGTAACGCAGTATATTTTTAACACAACTGGAAATATAATTTTTGTTCCATGACACAAACTGAGTCTCTTTTGAAGACTCTAACAACTACCACAAAGGGTCCAGGGCCCCTCCCCCCTTAGTGCTCCTGCTCCTGGTGGGCCGCCAAAACCCGAGCCCCGGTCTTTTTCGGGGTCCGGGAACTCCCCGCGAGGGCGAGAGACAACTTTGAGGAGAAATTGCAGTTGCTCCTCATCCTGAGTTGTCTTTGGGTTTACCCCGGATGAGGGGAATCCCCCGCTCCGCGTGGTCGTTGATGACCGTATCCCTGCACGAAAGGGTGCCGCTGTCCGGAAGTCTTCCCGCTCCCCCAGGGCGCGAGATCGCGTCGAGGAAGCCGTCTTCCGGCGGCTTTGGGAAAAACCCCCGCGTGTTGGTTGATGCCTGTCTTGCATTGGATTCGAGACGGCTTTGGTGGGGGCCTTTGGGCGTTCGCTGGAGATTAACTCCCACCGTGGGTGAATGAGGTGAGAATTGCCTCTTCTTCTCCCCGTGACCAGGGGGTCAAAAGCGCCCCAAAAAGCGACAAGTCCTCCGGAAAGGACCACAGGGGCCCTTGCGCTTGGGCCGAGCTTCCTTGTCCCCGTCCCCGGGTTTACGTCCATTTTGGGCGTCAAAACCTTCAGCAGGGGAGGTCGTGTCGAGGGCGCTGCGGCTTCCGGGCCGTGTCCGGCTTTCGCGTACAGGCGAGATGAAGACGGCGATTTGCCGAGGCCCCTTCCCTCCCTCGCTGTAGCTTGAAATTTGGGTCCGGAACACCACACCTTCTGCGTAGATGGCTTTTTGACATCCACCGCTGGGCATGGGTCCCGGGGGTAGGAACCTACTCCCCGTGGGGGGCCTGGCCTAGGAAAATCACAGTCAATTCCCGCGCTCCCCGGTAGTCGTACAGCTCCCCAAGGCCCCTTTTGGTTGATCAGGGTGCTTGGAAACATTCTTGTCCACAGGGTCCCGGAGGACGCACAGGGGGGTTTGGGAAACACCGGCCGAACTGGCTCCCGGGCAATGAAAATTCCAGTAATCTTGGAAGCGCTGAACAGGGTCACTTTTCCCAACTGACGTGGGGCCCCTAAACCCTGTGAAAGCCCAGGAGGAAAACTAAGGGAAAGATGGCGGCACGCGAAACAGGAATCTTTTTGAGTGCTGTTTGATCAGGACACAAGCCCGTTTTTCCGGCCCGTGTTGGAGGTTTGTTTCAAAAAGACAGCCCACCGGCCTCAGTAAGGTCCCAGACTTGAGTGCCCCGACAATGCTTTTTGGCCCTTCAGAGCCCCTTCCGTTTGGAGCTTGGGACGTTGAGGGGCTGCACCGTTCCATTGCCTGAGCCAGAAGAATGTCGCTCGACGTTCTCCTTTCGTAAGGTCTGCATCAATTTCCCATCCCAAGAACAAAGACTGCAGCCCCCCCGTAGCTCTTCCTTGATGCCACAGAGCATCCGTCCCCTGTTTCCGCCGATGCCCCCGGATTAGCCTTTTTTCCGGGGTTGGGGGGTGGGGGGGGTTAGCTCCCCCCGGAGGGACGTACATTGGGGCCGGAAGCCCCGGGGTTTTTTGGGGGCTTTTGGCCCCGCCCCCCCCCGGGGGGCAGGACATAGGGATTTTTTTTGCTTCCCCCCCGGGTCCCGGTTCCCAAATGACACACACACAGACTACAGTTTTGTTCCAGTTTGTACATAAAAACCAATAATAAAAATAATAAAACCAAATTATAAGTACATGAATAATATATTGTTAAATAAATGTATACCATATGCCAAATATATATTTACCTTCTATCTCCTAGTACATTGCGGGGTCTGGGAAAGCCCTAGTAGAGGCTGCAGTGCTGCTCTTCCCCTTTCCCTTCTTCTTCTGGATGTTTTGACTATTCTTTATGGCACCAGTCTGTGGGACTTCTGGGGCCGGGGCAGGCGCAGGGACCACTCGGGAGCCTGTTTGTCCCTCGCGATCATCATCGAATGAGGTGGCAGCCCAGGATATCTTCTTTTTTCTTGGCATGGTGAGTAATATTTGTTCCACACGGAAATCTTGGGAACATTAAAATGCCGCTGACGCCGCGTTTATATCGAGGCGATCGGGTGTGGTCGTGTGTGAATCGGGGTATAATCGGGCGGAAGTCGGGCGCAAGTCGTGTAAAGTCGAGTGGGATCGGGGGGTCTGGAAATGATCGAGTTGAATATCGAGTAACATGCAACCGTAGGGGTCGGGCAAGATCGAGTTGAGGTCGTGTAGAGGTCGTATATTAGGTCGAATTGATTCGAGTACAGATCGGTAAAATTTTGTCACCCCCGAATGTGACATCTCTTCCGATCAATCGACCTTCTACACGACTATACACGACTTTAGCAGAGCGCTTACACACGATGTACTGCATTATCGCTTCACGATCGCTTCCCGACCGCGTGCCTTCTCGATCGCTACACACGGACTTATTTTAGCATGTTACAAAATCCGTGTCAGAAACCCCTACGCCCTACCGAACAAGGTAGACCGGCAAAGACCGTGCACGACTGAGCAAGACCTCCCTCCGAAAACGGTCCTGACCCTTCACGATCGCATGATCGGGTTTGATCGAGTACTAGATCGGCTGTGATAACGGGCATCAACCGATACCTCTTGACAAGTTCTCCGTCACTCATTCGCCCGAGAACGTCTGCTTCTGGCACGAAATCCTGGGTTGGCTCTGCGGAATAGTTGTTGTGGCTGCACTGTTGAGCGGCTTATGTCAACAGAAGGGTCCTTATGTGAACTCCGGACCTCCATAGCGCTTATATATGATTTATTTATGGAGAAAACATAAGCACTAATGAAGCTTTCGGTGACTTATGGAGAAATTCGCCATTTTGTCCTGCTAATGGGAAACCCATAAGGCTTATAGCGCCTTTATGAGCATGGCCATGGCCGTGTGTTGAGGACATTTCCGGGTATCCTTTTAGTGAGTGGCCGCGCGTGCGTGGAGACCCGTGTCGGGGGGCCATTGTCTGGGGCGAAGGCGGTGCGGCACCCAGTGCTGTCCTGGACGCGCGAGTGGAGGGATTGGCGACGCGGCGCTGACCGGAACCTGATACTGGCTCATCGCCTCCTCCTCTCAGTGCCTTTGCAGACCCCCGGTGGGATCTGTCGGTGTCGGGTGCATGTGTACCTTTCGGACCCTGCATCACCCATGGGCCTAGCTACACCTGTTGTATAGCTCACTGCGTCCTGGAGTGGTGGGTGTGTTGCAATGAGGTTGGAGGTGACGGACCCCGCACGGCTTGCGCCGGACTAAGTTAGGTTACGCTCAGTTGACTGCCGCCGGGCCCGTGACTATAACTGCCGAAATACTTTAGCTCGTAACGCCCTCCACCCCCTTCCCCCCGCACAGCGTGACCTGTCAGGCGATCCTTATGTTACTGTAACAAATGTTTATAATAAGCATAAGACCCTGATTGGAGATTTAGAAGGATGCTGGATAGGGATGAAAGGTGAATTAATGTACAGATACGTAGGTAGTGTTAAGTAACAGGAACTACCACTGTAGGTAGCTTCCCTTGTAGCTTCCTTATTTTTTTTATGTTTTCTTATGTCCTAAATTATTTAAAGACGGGAAGAATGAATACGTGGTATGCCTAGTATGAAGGTGGAATGGAAATGCCACTAGTAATGTCGTAAATTGTCGCACATTAGTACCCCCAGCATTTTCCTGTTCCCCACTCTGGAGGATTTTAGTGGCGCGGGAAACACACGCAACGAAGAGCGCGTTTTCGTGACCAAGTGGGCGGGTTTGTGCGGCTGTAGTTTGTGTTTTCTCCTCGTCTTTATCCGAACCTCTC
>JACEEZ010022263.1:15000-17500 GCA_016584305.1 Chionoecetes opilio
AGGGGATAAGATTAAAACTTTGATCCTATCAGACACTTTGCAAGTACCAACGACAAGGTTAGAAACAAGATAAACAAGGACTATACAAAGCGCCACCACGCCAGATGAAACCTGTGATCATCCGAACCGCTGATTGAACCCAGGGAACCCTGTACGCGAGCCATAACTCTACCAACCGAGCCACCCTGACGAGGGGAGGGGGATTGATACTGGGAAGGTACCATGAGTACGTTTATTGGTAACATTACAACAATAAAGAATGTCAAAAAAGACGTATTGTGCTGAAAACTTAATAATTCGAGACCGATAAAAATTATTATCCCGAAAATTACGCATCAAAATAAGAGCAATACAAGAGGAAGTAGGAAAAAATACAAATAAATAAATGTGTAAATAAAAAAGGTGAAAACCTTAAAGATTAATGCAACAGGTGTTCAGGTTAGCAGGTCGCAGGTAAGGACAAAGACTCACTTATGTAGTCGTCTTTGCCCAGATACCGTGACCGGATCTCGTTGTGTTATTGTCGGGTGGGGGTCTTGGGGGGGTGTCCGCCCTCACCACCACCACCACACCCACACCACCACCACGCTCCACCCTCCACGCACCGCCTCGGCACATGCCATCAACGAGGGAGGTGTGTGGTAGCCTGTGAATCGTTTCTGTGCGTCACGTTGTTGGTGATGCTATACGTCATGGTTTTTTTTACATTCCTATTTTTTTCTTGGTCCTTTATTTAATCGGTTTCTGGAATTATTAAGTTTTAGGGCATATACAACATTTATTGTTTTGTATTTATATAAATCACTTTTTTAACTTGTTACTTGTTATCTTCTCACGCTTTTAAACATAACGGGTTCCATCCTTGTGTGTCTCGGTGTGCTGCTACCCTCGTTATTATGTAACAAACGCACTCATTTCGTTTTTTCTTATATACAATAATTCTTCCTTCATAATTTGTACTGGGTATTTAACGCGTGGTCTCGCCGCTGTCTAGACCTATCAAGAAACTCAAATGAGCACCATAAAAAATAAAATAAACTCTCATTCCCTTTTTTTTGGCTGCACAAGCAATGTAATAAGTTTCCTGATGTCAAGATATCAGATACACAGGAGGGAAAGGGACACAGTTTTTCCAGGGATTAAAAGGATTATCCCCGGATAATCTCTTGGCATTAGATGTTAGGATTAAAAGACGAGGAGAAAAACAACTCAGCCGCACCAACCGCCCACTTGGTCACGAAAACTCGCTCTTCGTTTGCGTGGTGTTTCCCGCGCACTAAATCCCTCAGAGTGGGGGAAACAGGAAATGCTGGGGTACAATGGCGACAATTTACGACATGTACTAGTGGCATTTCCATCCCCTCATACTAGCATTCCACATCGGTATTCATCTTCCCTGTCTTTAAATAATTTTAGTCATAAGAACATAAAAAAATAAGGAATCTACAAGAAGCTAAACCTACACGTGTAGTTCTGTTACTTAACACTACCTACGTACTGTACATACATTCACCTTTCCTCCCTATCCGAGCCTCCTTCTAATCTCCAAGTCATGTCTTATGCTTATATATTAACATTTGTTCACATCACATAAGGAGCGCCTGAAGGTGCACGCTGTGGCGGGGGAAGGGGGTAGTGAAGAAAAACGGCGTTACGGAGCTCACTATGTATTTCGGCAGTTATAGTCACGGCCCGGCGGCGTCAACTGAGCGTAACCTTACTAGTCCGGCTCAAGCAGCTGGGGGTCCGTCACCTTCCCTCATGCAACACACCCACCACTCCAGGACGCCAGTGTTAGCCTATACCAGTTGTACTAGGCCCATGGGTGATGCGGGTCCCGAAAGGTATCACAGCACCCGACACCGACAGAATCCCCACGTGGGTCTGCAAGGCACTGAGAGAGGAGGCGATGATCCAGTTCAGGTCCGGTCAGCCGCCGCGCGCCACTCCCTCACTCGCGCCGGCCATGACAGCACTGGGTTCCTCACCGCCTTGCCCCGACAATGCCCCCCGCCCGGGTCTCCACCACGCGCGCCACTCACTAAAGGATACCCGGAAATGTCCTCAACACCACCCCCTAGGGCCATGCTCATAAGGCTCTAGAAGCCTATGGGTTTCCCATTAGCAGACGAAAAATGGCGGAATTTCTCCATAAGTCACGCGAAAATCTCCATTAGTGCTTATGTTTTTCCCATAAATCATATATAAGCGCTATGGGAGGTCCGTAGTTCCCATAAGGACCCTTTAGTTGACATAACCGTCAACATCTGCAGCCAACAACTCCTCCGGCAGCGCCACCCAGGAATTGTCGTGCCAGAAGAGACTTCTCGGCGAATTGATGACGGTAGACTTGTCAAGAGGTATCGGTTTATGCCCCGTTATCACAGGCCGATCTAGCTACCTCGATCAACCGGGAGGAGGGGGGGGAGAAATCCATGCGATCGGTAAAGGTCCTGCCTCGGTCGGCAGGGAGGTCCTTGCTCAGTCGGCACGAGTCTTT
>JACEEZ010022263.1:22500-27500 GCA_016584305.1 Chionoecetes opilio
ATTGCCCAATCCCCGTAAGACTGTCTGTGACTTGACCCGCCGTCCTTAATGGACTGCCGCTACCAAAGGTATGTAAAAGTTGTCCAAGATCTTCAATGTCCTCGCCCACACGCATGAACAGACTGTCTGCTTCCTCTAGTAGGTCTCCACTACTGGACCTTGGTCTTTGATCCAGGATACCTCAAGTCACAAAGGCTTTGGGCCTTCTCGTGCATGCGCCTCGAGAGCCATCACCAGGACCTCCAGTGACTCAGCAAAGATTACTGCATCATCGGAAAAACAAGAGTCATGCTCTTTGGGTGTTGCCGACGGATGCTCCACAATCACTTTGATCTACAACCTTGTCCAATACCCAGTCCATACAGCGTTGAAAAGTGATGGGGCAAGGACGCACCCTTGCCACACTTCCTGTATTCCTCGGAAAGAAGCTGATACACCTGCCCACACTTCACAGCACTCTCAGTCCCAGAATACACCAGTTATCACAAACCAATATTCCTTGCAGGATCCCTCGAAGTCGCGAAGATCCCAGAGTGACTCACGATGCACTGAGTCAAACGCTCTTGATATCAACATAGGCTTGCAAGCATCCCCGTCGAACTCACGTTCGGCGTTCCACCAGGAACACGAAGCGCTAGGAATACGGTCCGTTGTTGCTTTAACAAGCGTTAACCCAGACTGCTGAAGGTCTCTTATGCTTTACCAGATGAACTGCGAATTAATTAGTTGTGTAACCTGTGGTAACCCGGGTGTCAACTAGCCCCGTGTGGGTCCCATGGGTACGGGTCCTCACCCACCACAGGCTCTAAGGGCTAATGCCACGGAGATATCACCGAAATGCCACGCGCAGCATTGCGTAGGCTCAAATCTTTACCTACCTACATCAGATGGTGAAGCCGAAGGACAAAAATAACAACACCACGACTTGGGCCAATATTTAGAGAAAATTTACATTGCTGCCATGATCACTCCACCTCATAAAAGTTGTAGAGCTGCCACACAGCTCCTGATCAAGGCAAGTACCTGGTCATCACGATGGATCAACCCCTCTATACAATTGGCAGTCGGATACAGTGCAGTCATCCGGAACTTTATTAAGAACACAAATTGGTTATGATGTTGGGGCCACTGCAGCCGGAGATGGCTGTCTTTAAGACATTGGTGATTTCATGGACGGCAGTGGATAGACGAATGTCATAACCAGGGCAAATATCGCTACAGCGGGCACATCTGATTGTCTACTCCAGCGCATCCAACTTGGGCAAAGCCTGGCACGCACACCAAGTCACAGCAGCCGCACTACACCATTTTGTAGAAGAAAGCATATTGCCCGTAATATGTAGCCACACTTCAACAAAGGAAGCTTTGACGACTGGTATTCAGACAAGGAGATAACATCCACAAGTTTTTTACTGGTCTACTGTCCTTCGACTTCCAGCGTTCCATCTTCCTTTTGTCAGATCACTTCGTTTAGCTCAACTTTAGCTCCATGTGGAATCCACAGCATAACTAGTACCCTGTGTTTTTTTCTTCGCATAGATCACACTAACTATGCCAGATTGGTTGCCTTCCATGTTGCGAGATATGGGTGGCGCTCCTAGAAACTAGTCTACAATGGTCTACCAGAACTTCTCCAGGGCTCATTCCACTCCAACAAGACTGGCGGAAAATTTTCATCATAGCCCTCGATCAGGCAACGAACATTAAATGTACTCGTGAAAGGAGAACGTGAAGTGGTCGGCCTGCCTGAAAACCTACTGCACTGAGGAGGTGGATGACAGCAGGTTCGTTCGAAATGACAGCAATGATCTTCGATCACTTTTAAAATCGAAGGAAATAATGCCATAATAGCGTTAGAGAGACTGACATGCACGTTTAAAAGGATTGTAAAACACAGTACCAACATTCATAAAAGAGCGGTCTGGAGAGCAGGAGTTAGCTTATAGATGATGCAATCTTCTCGAATAAGCTTCCCTTTTCAATTACATCCAAAGCAGGGTTGGTAGTTCAAGGTAAAGGAATGGTTCAGAACTAAAGAATGACTGTCATCCTGTGTTTCACGAACATACATTGCGAGTCAAGGGGAGAGGAGATGGGGTGGCAGTTGGTCCCCCTTCTGCCCAGGGTACTCAGCAAAAACTTATATGAATATGGCCAAACATTTTTCATCTCATACTCTTTGAAGGTCATGCGAGATACCAGCCGTGTAGACATTGTATGGGACACCTGTCATCCAGAGAGCCTAATATGGACACACCCAGAGAGGATCGAAGCCTCGCATTATACCTGCTGACGAAGATACCAGTAACTTGGAAAAGTTTCTTGGCGAATGATGTAAACGTGGGGGGGGGGGGGGAGGGGGGGGGGGGGGGGGGGGGGGGGGGGGGGGGGGGGGGGGGGGGTGGGGGGGGGGGGGTTGTTGGTCAGTTCTTATCAGCATCTGGTGGTGAATGGTTTGAAAAGGAAGGAGATCTATGCAACTATTGGTGACAGAACTCTAACATCGCAACCAGATTCCGGGGACATCAAGACTGAGCTCATGTACACAAGAAAAGCGGATCAAGAGTCCTTTTACATGTCCTGCATGCCGGAAAAAGGGGAGTAAAACGGTATTGATTCGAACTGTAGATACTGATATTGTGGCCTGTGCATTAACACACACTGTTAACCTACCAGTCCCAACGGTCCTGGAGAGTCTCTGGTTGTCATTGGCACTGGTTAAAAAGTTCCGCTACCTTGTCCTCCATAAAATGTTTCACCGTCTTGGCCGCAAGAGGTCCGAGTCCTTTGCCATTATTTCATGCCTTCCACTGATTGAGACATAGTTTAATTTTTTTGCCCAAATTGGGGAAAAAAGACAGCCTGGAAGGCTTGGGAGGCATACCTCACATCACCCAGACCTTTCATGCTCTTCGCTATATGCCATCCTGTGGGACGCTATTTACTATGGAACACAAAGCATAGAAAATATGTTGCCATCCTCTAAGGCTGGACTACTGAGATAAGACAGTGAATGACATGCGCCGACTCTTGTTCACGAGAAGGCAAGAACAATTTGTTCGACATTCCTCCCAACAGCAGACGCCTTCAAACAACCCCTAAAACGTGCATGTTTTCAGGCTGGACCCCGTATGTAGTCAGGCCACGTTGTGCCCTATCCCAGAACTTTCCATCACCAGCTGATTGGGTCCTGGATGAAAGCAGGGACTTCTTGGGACCTCAATTTGGACCACAAATACTACTGATACAAGAGGCACGTTCGAGCTTTAAAACTGCCTTGTAAGTCGGCCTGTAGAAGCAACTGTAAATGTTACAGTGCAAATCTGCCCTGCACACCACTGTGTGACTGCGATGGACAGTGCCTTGTAAGTACTACGCGTCCGTGCGATATCCTCCACCTTTCAGTGCCTTCAATATTTCAAGTGAAACTGCAACTGTGTGTAACTTTGATTAATTAATAACATTTCATTGTTATCGAGAAACCAATAAAACAATATGTATCACTTGTAATAAAAAATTTACCAAAATACAAAATTTTGAAAATCCCAATTGCATGAGATACAAGAAATTGAAACACTATGGCTGCCATCTTAAAATGAAGATATCGGGCGCTAATCTTTTGCATTTGATCCCATGGATTCAGAGACCATAACACCACATGGGTATTATAACTGTAACTGTCGTAGTTATGCTCATATAAATAGATGTTTTGAGGGAATAGGTCACAGAGGAACTGCCATATGAAATTCAATATGGCGGCCACCTGGGTCCTGAATTTTTGGGCTACCCCTTTAGGAAAACAATTGTATAGTTCCATACTCCATCTGTGCCCAAATTTGGTGCTTTCTTGAAAAAATTAAAGATGATTGCCTGACTTAACTTGCCTACCTATATCGGTGTGTGTGTGTGTGTGTGTGTGTGTGTGTGTTGTGTGGTTGTGTGTGTGGTGTGTGTGTGTGTGTGTGTGTGGTGTGTGTGTGGTGTGTGTGTGTGTATGGTGTGTGTGTGTGTGTGTTGTGTGTGTGTGTGTGTGTGTGTGTGTGTGTGTGTGTGGTGTGTGTGGTGTGTTGTGTGTGTGTGTATGTGTGTGTGGTGGGTGTGTGTATGTGTGTGTGTGTGTAGGTGTGTGTGTGTGTGTGTGTGGTGTGTGTGTGTTTGTGTGTGTTGTGTTTTGAGTGTTGTGTGTGGGGGGGGGGTTCCGCTGAGTTTAGCAATCGATAGGTGGAGGAAAACTAAATACTTGTTTGGTGAGAATATCTGAATAGATTAAATTACCTAATTGTTCCATAAGAAGAGGATTTGTCTTCATGGTAGAACCGAGTGTAATTCCTTCCTGGCGACTACTGGGAGTTTGAAGGTAAGGGGAAAAATTTATGATAGATTTATATAATTTGGAATATAAAAATTACAAGTTTCATGATTATTTTTCAAATACAACTGTGCAATAAAGCATTTTTTCCTAATAATGGACCTGGCCCATATTTACCTTTCCTAAAAAAATATTCTGATACCGATGTCATAGCATAACTTATTTTACTTAAATAAACTCTGTATTGCTTTTTTTCACATCCCCCATATCGAATAGTACATTCGTTACATGGGGCACGCAAATTAACAAACCACGAACGAAAATAAACCCATATTTCTACGCACACATGACCAAATCCAAAAACTATAGTAAAACCGTCCATCAGATCCGTGTGAGCACTCCCTTTCTTCCCTCAAATTTCATACGCCATGAAAAAAGCACACCCATACAACATGAGAACACCTAAAACAAGAGAACACCATACAAACATTCGAGCACCATAAAACAGAGGACACCATACAAACAAAAGAACCCCATAAACATGAGAACACCAATAAAACAAGAGACCATAAAGCAGAGACACCGATAAATCAAGAGGAACACCATAGAACAAAAGTAACACCATAAACTGAGAACACCATAAAACGCAAGAGACCATTAAAAATGAGGACACCATAAACCAGAAGACCGT
>JACEEZ010022263.1:32500-73928 GCA_016584305.1 Chionoecetes opilio
GCTATCGTCCTGTGGTTTCCGCCGGATTCCGCCGGTGAGCTGCGGTTGATGTTCAGCTTTGCCAGATGTCATAGCCGAGTCGAGTGTGGGCAGCCGACAGTGAGAACTGCTCCCCGGTCGGTCATCTTGGTTTCTGTCGCAGACACGCTGCCACACTTGCGTGATCACGTTTTGTCATAGTCCCCCCCCTTGGGGCGCTTTGGAGGTCTCGCTTCTTCGTCGTCTGCGCTCTCTTCCTCAGCGGTCGCATCTGCAGAGGTGACGACGATTCCAATTCCACTGGTGTCATAAACGTAATGGCTTCATCCTCCGCGCGCTGCCTCTGTCGATCCTGCAGCTCACGGCGTTGATGGCGCGCCTCCCGGCAGCTAACCATGTGTCGACAATCCAGCTGTTCACGGCGACCGGGGTTCGCGCTGATCTAGTCAGAAATGCCTTATCCTCCTCATTCGTGGAAGGAACTTCCCGGGCATTGGTGGCGGCGACATCGAGGATTCTTCTCCGCTTCTTGCAAGCTTCCTCACGCACCGCTTGAGAGCCAGCTCGCCCCTTGTTCCGCTGACGTTTTCCGAACTCTTATGGAGTTTTTCAATCTTTCCCAGATGGTGTCCTTTCGCTGGAATTGGGAATCCTGGCCTTCAACTATAGCTGCAATGACAATTTTCATGACATCGTTGGCCCCTCCCGCAAAGACTGTCTCTCACCTCGATTCGCATATCAACAGTCCAGCACTTCTTCTTACCGAGGAAGTTGAAACCCTGGGATGTTCTTTTCACGGAACAATCAGAAAAAATAGCGAGGTGTACTGCTGCCATGCTTGATAGAAGTAGATTGATGGTGATGACTCAACATGAAGAAAAAAAAACATTGGTTAGAGGGGCGGTGAGAAAACGAGTAATACACATACACATTACCATAATACCAAACACCCCGATCGACGTAATCCACATAGAAAAGAGACGATTGAACATTACAGGCGCGTTTCAAAGTTCCAGCCAACCGATACGTCGTCGTTCTAATGTCAGCCGCCCCGAGAACTGAGGCTAAAACTTTGAAGGGCTATGCGGAGGAGTAATATTATTGGAATAATGAAAAAAAATGCACGGAGGAGAGTTTGTCTTGACTTATTCCAACGAATTTCGGTGGTTGGAGAGTGCCAATAAATGAATTCGAAAATTTAACCTCCCACGAGACCACCATATATATATATGATATAAGTATATATATATTATATATATATATATATATGTTATCTATATATATAATCTATCTACTATATATATATACATATATATAATATATATATATATATATATATATCTATATATATATATATATATATATATATATAGTATATAGTATATAGATATAGATAATATAGATATATATATATATATATATAATATATATATATATTATATATATAATTATATAATATATATATATATATATATATATATATAATATATACTATATTAGGGTTGTCCAAAAATATCAGTCTCTATATTTTTGGTGCTCATGTTTCTTTGCTTCCTTACTGCGAAATAGTTCAGGCCAAATTAAATGTAATTACAGTTTTCATTTAGGGTATACTAAGTGGGCCGACAATCCTGCTTTTCTATGTTTTTGCCCCTCATAAAATAATTATTCTTCCTTACATCAGATATAAGTATTTATTTTGCTATATTTATTTGGTGGTTGTTTATTTTTATCCAACAAAAATATAGCTATTCGCTATGAGATTAAGGCAAGAACACATGTAAGAGAAACATCCATTAACAAGATTAGCCGTCTTTAACGTTGGGGATACGAACCTCAGAGATGTCGATGTGTGGCGACCACCTGAATGCAGGTAACTGCTTTTGGTCTTCGCTTTTAGGGGGGGTAATTGAAGAGTTGTAGTCCTCGATAAGCTTCACAGATCCTTCCAGCCACATCATTCACCATGTCTGCATCTCTTGTAGACTTCCCTTGACTGAAGGAATGTGATCGTCATTCCATTGGCTTGGATCCTTTGGAAGACGCATCCCTAATCCAGGAGCATGGTTTTGAAAGAAGCGGTTGGAGTACTTTGTGGATGCCAGGTTTTTAAGCTCCCGCGATGGATTTTCCTCTTCTTGACTTTCAGCTTCTTGGACGTTCCTTTTTCTCTTCCTTTTCCCTTCATTGACTGAAGAATTTCTAATTTTTCATCATATGAACACTATCCACTGAAGAGAGCCGAGCTAACTGACTCCTCTCCTACTGACTCTACTGACTACTACTGACTCAAATACCACGAATGCCGCTGGAAAGCCCTTGTAGCTGCCGTTCCAACTGATTCATCTATTTTCTCCCCATAGTTTGAATGAAGTTGTTTTGGGAAAGATATATCATTGCTTTAACTTCAAACACCTCAGGCACTTTGAACCACATTGGACCTTAGACAAGAGCCAACAAAAAGAGACATGGTCTGAATCACTACTTCTCCGTGATGATTAGCTGGAACTGGGTGCTGAAACTGATATCCTGGAGAGAGTAATGCTTTAGCCATCAACGAGCCATGGTGTACTGGGCCAGCTGTCAACACAGATCCCTCGGTGAGGATTCCACGCCAAAAATATCACAACAGCTCCATAAGTCGAGGTATCGTCCCGGCTGAGTCCTGTTTGAGAGCTTTCATGTAGTATCGATACTTTTTGCCCCATTCAGGAAGTTTCCTTCCTACTGCAGCGATATGCCCGTTAGTCTTTCCCGTCCTGAACTCCAGCTGCTTTGATTTGATGCCACTGCTTTTTAAACTCTGGACAACGAACATCTGACCATGACCCATGAAGGGTTTTTGAAGACATCGTAAGAACATCTCCAGGATATGGTGTTCTGCAAGGAAGGTATTAGGAGGTTTCTTCTCAACTCCGTCTTCAATCAATGTACAAGCTCCACGGAACATGATCAGTGTTGACGGCCAGTGGTGTCAAGGCGACATGGTGACAACCCGTTATCGACATTTCATTCTTTCGAGATTATCCACCACAGTCACTAGCTTTGCGCCACTCCGCTTCCTGATGATAGGTGTGCATCGCACCAATAATTATACATTCCCTACTGAGAAGATAATACCTTTTTCCCCGAGAATCAGTATTGAGAGACGTTCAACAGATTCCTCTCCTGTTAGAGATGGAAGGCACATCCCAATGACAGTATTCCCAGTCTTGGCTCCAGAGGATAATGAGAGTTTGCTTCCACCAAACCAGTGTGGATCTCTACGATATTCCCCTCATGTTGACGGCTTTTCGGTCACTTTATTGGTTCTATCCAAGGCCATCAGCACGACGACAGGAAACTAAGTTTTTCAGATTTTGTTTTTTGAGATAATCATGAGAATACAAGTTGTTTGGCAGGAACATTTAAAATCTGGATCCTTTCGACTGGAGGCATCTTTTGATATAAATGTTCCTTCATCTTCATCAAGCTGCTACTTGATTCCAACTAAACAGTCTCTAGATCTTCATGCCGCCGCTTTTTTTACCTTTTTCCTTTCTCATTTCTGCTTTGCTCCTTCTCGTATATTTGCTTCAATTTCTTTCTTTTGCCATCAGTGTCCGAGTTGTCCTATGTGAAACTTGCGTTTTTCCCTGTTGATCCTCCAAGAAAACCTATCTTCCTTCCAGCAGATCAATTTTCTGCATCCATGATCTTGATATGAATAGTGAATCAAGTTTTTTTGGGAATTTTTCTTCTTTCTGTGCCCTGTAGCTGACCCTTCCTGGTAGATCCTTTCTTCAATTTATCCAGGTAATATCAGGATTTCTCTAGGGTCATTTGATATTGCGTTTCCTCTTGCGTTGGGGATGCGAGCCATTATCCATATATCCACTGTTACCTTCACCACTATACTGAAGCCTCCATATTTGTGAGAATTGGTGTGCTTAGCTGGCAGGTGCATGGAAAAACATTGAAAAACACATGTCTTAAGAGTAGGCAGACTGACTTTGCATTTAGGGATGAATTCAGTCCATGTTTCCTATGTGGTAGATAGCTGTCTTCTTACGTAGTGCAGTCGCCATTTATTTCATTCTTAAGGAAACAGATTTGGTGAAATACACATGACATACAACTATTGTTGTCAGGCAGATAGGTGTAACAATTGTGGGTTTATACGTACAACTGAAAATTTGGCACAGTCATAGATAATAGTCTAATGATAATTCCGATATGCCCCACCGCGAAAACGTCCTATGGTAGCCGTGGCTGCCATTTTACACAATGGCCGCTTTTAGTCCTAGTGGCCTAGATATGGGTCTCGTGCACCCCCCCCGAAATATACTTCTCATGGTGTCTATAGATAGGAAACAATGTGTACAAAATGAATTTTTCCTATGTTATAGTTGAAAAAATGTCCCACCGTATCCCATTTTTATATGAAATTAGTGGTCGCCATAACGCAAACTCGATATTTGCCTATATCTCGGCCAAGATTGTCAGATACTGAGGCAAATAAGGTGTCTAGAACGATGTTTGAGGGACAAGGATTTTATATAAAACCTTTAAATGTGATCTGTTAACACCAAAGAAGTTTTGGCCAATGAACTTTATAAAAAATTTTACAGCATTCGTGTCCATGTGAGTGAGTGATAATAAATTTTTATTATTTATTGCAACTTGTTTATCGTATCCTATTTGTCCTCAATATCTTATCATATCTTATTTTTCAGTTGGTGTTTCGAACAGCGAAATGTCTAAGAGTTATCAGCTAAGTGGATCCCACTGCAACCTGGACAATCACAGGCGCAGGTACAGAGGGTTGGAACAAGTGCGTTTTTTGCCAAAAAACCTCACACGGAAAGTTTGCAATTGCCCAACAGAATCCAAACGGCACGATGTTGGAGTTGGTTATTCTGCCATTGCCTTCAACATCAGACAGTTGCAATGAGCTTCACGAATTACCGATGCCACTAAAATTAGACGCCTTGATGACGGGAATGGCTTGAGCTTACGTTTTGGATAACAATGCCAAGTGGCACAAATCCTGCCCAACAAAATTCCAATAATATAAACTACAACGACAGAAAAGGAAATGCACACAGGGTTGCGACCCTTGATGCTACACATACCAGAATACACTCGTAAAGTCGCTCATCCATGGAGTGGCGCATCGGATGTCTGTTTTTTATGCGAAGATGTGTCAACTTCCGAACCACTCCGTGAGGCATCAACTTTCGTCTAGACTCCCGCGTACGCATGAGTGCATTAGACTGCCAGACGAGATCTTCTTGCAAAATTGAGTGCTGGGACAATGGTCGCCCAAGATGCAAAATATCATCCAAAGTGTTCTTGTTTCACTTACTAACAAAACTAAATATACAAGATAAACATTAGATGGACACAAACTGATAAAGTCAACCATGGGAATTGCACTAGCCGTTTGCTGTCCATTTATCGATGAAACAAGATAGATGAAGAGCATGCACCCGTCCATTTAAACTTGCAATCTCGTCAAACTTTATTCTAATCGTCTAGAACAACTTGGAGTGACATAAAGGCCAGCATGTCCAACAACAATAGCACAGTGAGTAAAAAAAATCGTATCCTAGCCCAATCCATACTTATACGGCTCATAAGGAAGGGTCGTGATACAGCTCCTTTGCATTTGATAAAGATGTAGGACTGCCCTCCGTAAATCCTGCAAAGAAAACTACGATGACGAAGCCATATGTCTTGCAAGGTCAGGGAAGATAGTACGTAGATAAATGTTCCAAGTGTCAGCTTCATTCACAGGTGTTCATTTGATAAGGACTGCCCAAGTAAAATCAGTACTCAGTCACTGTTGACTTTGGTGGCCATGATACCCGACGGCCCCAACATCAATTCTCGAATCAGGTGATGTTGTAAACCCAAGCAACCCGCATGCACAGCTCAGTTGTTGCAGTAAATAGCTCCATCGTCGCAGAGTGGGTAGTACTACTGTGCGTCACACCAAAGCAGAGAGACCCATATGCCCATCTACGTTGGACTCAGAGTCCATGCAAGGACTCGGAAACGTGACCTCATTAGATGCTGTTTGATCCGGACTGTCCTATCCTTATGACCGAGTGTTGGCAATCTCCACATCCATGGGAAACAGAGTAGTGAGCAGTATCCGAGATGAGGTATTGTGGGTCCACCCAATCTACGCGAGGGCTTATCACACCGGCGTGGTTTGAAAATATCGACGCACAATCCGGGCGCCACAACGTCGATAGATTCCTTTCACGTAAACTGGGATACACGTTTCACACCCTCGTCTGCAAAATCATGGCACGGACCGCAGGGAACACAGCGTCCTGAACAGCCATCTCTACCACTCACTGTCAGAGCTCCCCGAGTCCTAAACCTGTTGTTCGTCCGCTGGTGCTACTCGGAATGATCCTCCACTCCCAAGGGCTGATGGGCCATTGAAGAGTGATGGGCAAGAGATCACCCAGGCATGCACCAAGGAGTAGGGGTGAGTACTTGTAACATTATAACATAATACCATGCCATAAGACGTGATGCAGTAACATTAATTGTTATACCTTGAGGAAATGTTTGACTGTTTTTCTGACAATTCTAATGTACTTTGCTTATTTAACAGATGGCTGGATACTGTGGCACAGAGTATCAAGAAATCCACAAAGTGACAGTACTTTCCGGGCGCCTAACCATGCCAGTAAGGAGTCAGGACACGCTCATCGCCGGCGATCACAGCACTACTTCCCCTCTTTCCGGACGACTCCAAGTCTGTTGGTATGATACGGCACTCCATGGACGTGATTAAAAAAGCTGTGATGGAAGTCAACCAAGGACAGAAAGCAGTGATCACTGTGGATCAACCACTCTACACCATATCCAAGCAGATACAGCGGACTTGGCCATCAACGTACGGGGAAGATCAGAAGTGACTTCTATAATGATCGGGGAAATTATTCTAAAAAGAGGATTGTTTGCTTCAATTTATAGGAAATAAGCTATATCTCACCGATAAATAGCTTAAATCATTGAAAAGAACACATTTTGAGGGTATAAAGCATTATCATAAGTTAAATTCCTTTTACATATGATAAAACACTACAATTTACAAGAAACTATGAAAAACACTTGTAATATACAATTGTATCACAATATATAGCCTCAAACTCCTTTTATAAGCTTACAGTAGTTTAAAATACAATGTTCTATCGAAAACAACTATAATACCATATTTTCCTCAAACTCCTTTTATAAGCTTACAGTAGTTTAAAATAGCATGTTGTATCGAAAACAACTATAATACCATATTTTTAATTTCTCTATCAGAAAAAGGGCTAAAAAATGTCAATTTTCGACATTTTTTTAGCACTTCAAAAATACATTAAAACACTTGAAAAAACGTTGTTTTTAAGATAAAAATCGATACCTAAATTTCATGATAAATACATATTTTAGGAATTAATAGTGTAAAATGTAGTTGTGGCAAAATCGATAGCTATTTAGCTACAGATATAAAGGATTATACTTCAATTTGTAGAAAAAAACAACTCTTCACTGACAACTAGCTAAAATCATTGAAAACACTACATTTTATGGGTATTGAGCAATATGATAAGTAAAACTACTTGTATATATACAATAACACTACATTTTACAAGAAACTATGAAAAACGCTTGCAATATAACGTTACTTGACTATAAAAAACCTCTTACTCTTCTATTTATTAGCTAAATGTAATGTAGGATACTTATAGGTGCAACTTATTCTAAAAAGAGGATTGGTTGCTTCAATTTGTAGGAAAAAACCTATATTTCACCGAGAAATAGCTTAAATCATTGAAAAAAACACATTTTGAGGGTATAAAACATTATCATAAGGTAAATTCCTTTCATTTATGATATAACATTACAATTTACAAGAAAATATGCAAAACACTTCTAATATACAATTGTATCACAATATATAGCCTCAAACTCCTTTTATAAGCTCACAGTAGTTTAAAATAGCATGTTCTATCGAAAACAACTATAATGCCATATTTTTAATTTCTCTGTCAAAAAAAGGGCATGATAATGTCAATTTTCGACAGTTTTTAGCTTTAAAAAATATATTAAAACACTTGAAAAAACGTTGTTTTTAGGATTAATATTGATACCTAAATTTCATGATAAATACATATTTTTAACTACTTCTTTTGTAAAATGTAGTTGTGACAAATATCGAAAGCTATTTAGCTACAGATATAAAGGAATATACTTCAATTTGTAGAAAAAACAACTCTTCACTGATAACTAGCTAAAATCATTGAAAACACTACATTTTATGGGTATAGAGCAATATGATAAGTAAAACTACTTGTATATATACAATAACACTACAGTTTACAAGAAATTATGAAAAACGCGAGCAATATACTATTATATGACGATAAATAAACCTCTTACTCTTCTATTTATTAGCTTAATGTAATGTAGGCTACTTATAGGTGCAAATTATTCCAAAAAAAAGGATTGGTTGCTTCAATTTGTAGGAAAAAAGCTATATTTCACCGAGAAATAGCTTAAATCATTGAAAAGAACACATTTTGAGGGAATAAAGCATTATCACAAGGTAAATTCCTTTCAGTTATGATATAACACTACAATTTACAAGAAACTATGAAAAACACTTGTAATATACAATTCTATCACAATATATAGCCTCAAACTTCTTTTATAAGCTTACAGTCTTTTAAAATAGCATGGTCTATCGAAAAGCACTATAATACCATATTTTGAATTTCTCTATCAAAAATAGGGCTCAATAATGTCAATTTTTGACAGTTTTTAGCACTTCAAAAATACATTAAAACACTTGAAAAAAAGTTGTTTTTAGGATTAAAATTGATACCTAAATTTCATGATAAATACATATTTTTACCTATTACTTGTGTAAAATGTAGGTGTGGCAAATATCGAAAGATATTTAATTACAGATGTAAAGGAGTATACTTCAATTTGTTGAAGAAAAAAACTTATCACAGATAACTAGCTAAAATCATTGAAAAAACTACATTTAATGGGTATATAGCAATATAGTAAGTAAAACTACTTGTATATATACAATAAAACTACAGTTTACAAGAAACTATGAAAAATGCTAAAATATAACGTTTTATGACAATAAATAACCTCTTACTCTTCTATATATTAGCTTAATGTAATGTAGGCTACTTATACTTATAGGTGCAAATTATTCTAAAAAGAGGATTGGTTGCTTTAATTTGTAGGAAAAAAGCTATATTTCACGGAGAAATAGCTTAAATCCATTGAAAAGAACACATTTTGAGGGTATAAAGCATTTTTCATGAGGTAAATTCCTATTATTTATGATATAACAGTACAATTTACAAGAAACTATGAAAAACACTTGTAATATATAATTGCATCACAATATATAGCCTCCAACTCCTTTTATAAGCTTACAGTAGTTTGAAATAGCATGTTCTATCCAAAAACAACTATAATACCATATTTGAATTTCTCTATAAAAAAAAGCGCTATATAATGTCAATTTTCGACATTTTTTAGAACTTCTAAAATACATTAAAACACTTGAAAAACGTTACTTTTAAGATAAAAAACGATACCTAAATTTCATGAGAAATACATATTTTTAGATATTAATTGTGTAAAATGTAGTTGTGACATATATCCAAAGCTATTTAGCTACAAGGAATAAAGGAATATACTTCAAATTGTAGAAAAAAAGCTCTTCACTGAAAATTAGCTAAAATCATTGAAAACACTACATATATGAGTATAGAGCAATATGATCAGTAAAACTACTTGTATTTATACAATAACACTACAGTTTACAAGAAACTATGAAAACCGATTGCAATATACCGTTATATGACAATAAATAACCTCCTAATCTTCTATTTATCAGCTTAATGTAATGTAGGCTACTAAAAGGTGCAAATTATTCTAAAAAGAGAAAGTGGTTGCTTCAATTTGTAGGAAAAGAGCTATATTTCACCGATAAATATCTTATATCATTGAAAAAAACACATTTGAGGGTATAAAGCATTATCATAAGGTAAATTCCTTTTATTTATGATATAACGCTACAATTTACAAGAAAATATGAAAAACACTTGTAATATACAATTGTATCAAAATTTTATAGCCTCAAACTTTTTTATAAGTTTACAGTAGTTTAAAATAGCATGTTCTATCGAAAACAACTAAAATACCATATTATGAATTTCTCTATAAAACAAAGGCTAAATAATGATAATTTCGACAGTTTTAACACTGCAAAAATACATTAAACACTTAAAAAAAACGTTGTTTTTAGGATTAAAATTGATACCTAAATTCATAATAAATACATATTTTTAGGTATTAATAGTGGAAAATGTAGTTGTGACAAATATCGAAAGCTATTTAGCTACAGATATAAAGCTATATCTTTAATTTGTAGGAAAAAAACCTCATCACTGATTACTAGCTAAAATCATTGAAAAACACTACATTTTATGGGTATATAGCAATATGATAAGTAAAACTACTTGTATATATACAATAACGCCACAGTCTACAAGAAACTATGAAAAAAGCTTACAATATAACGTTAAATGACAAAAATAACCTCATACGCTTCTATTTATTAGCTTAATGTAATGTAGGCTACTTGTCAATTTTTGACAATTGACAACTATAGGTGCAATTTATTCTAAAAAGAGGATTGGTTGCTTCAATTTGTAGGATAAAAGCTATATTTCACCGATAAATAGCTTAAATCATTGAAAAGAACACATTTAGAGGGTATAAAGCACTATCATTAGGTAAATTCCTTTTATTTATGATATAACACTACAATTTACAAGAAAATATGAAAAACAATTGTAATAAACAATTGTATCACAATATATTGCCACAAACTCCTTTTATAAGCTTACACTAGCTTAAAATATCATGTTGTATCGAAAACAACTATAATACCATATTTTGAATTTCTCTATCAAAAAAAGGGCTAAAAAATGTCAATTTTCGACATTTTTTAGCACTTCAAAAATACATTAACACACTTGAAAAAACGTTGCTTTAAGACAAAAATCGATACTTAAATTTCATGATAAATACATATTTTTAGAAATTAATAGTGTAAAATGTAGTTGTGGCAAATATCGATAGCTATTTAGCTACAGATATAAAGGAATAAACTTCAATTTGTAGAAAAAATAACTCTTCACTGATTACTGATTACTAATCATTAAAAACACTACATTTTATGCGTATAGAGCAATATGATAAGTAAAACTACTTGTATATATACAATAAAAATTCAGTTTACAAGAAACTATGAAAAACGCTTGCAATATAACGTTATATGACAGTAAAACTCTTACTCTTCTATTTATTAGCTTAATGTAATGTAGGCTACTTATAGGTGCAACTTATTCTAAAAAGAGGATTTGTTGCTTCAATTTGTAGGAAAAAACCTATATTTCACCGAGAAATAGGTTAAATAATTGAAAAGAACACATTTTGAGAGTATAAAGCATTATCATAAGGTAAATTCCTTTCATTTATGATATAACACTAGTTTCAATTTACAAGAAAAATATGAAAATCACTTGTAATATACAATTGTATCACAATATATACCCTCAAACTTTTTTTTAAGTTTACAGTTGTTTAGAATTGCATTTTCTATCGAAAACAACTATAATACCATATTTTTAATTTCTCTATCGAAAAAAGGGCTATATAATGTCAATTTTTGACAGTTTTTAGCACTACAAAAATACATTAAAACACTTGAAAAAACGTTGTTTTTAGGGTTAAAATTGATACCTAAATTTCATAATATATACATAAGGCTACACATATAAAGGAATATACTTCAATTTGTAGAAAAATGAAACTCCTCACTGATAACTAGCTAAAATCATTGAAAACATTAAAATGTATGGGTTTATAGCAATATAATAAGTAAAACTGCTTGTATATATACAATAACATTACAGTTTACAAGAAACCTATGAAAAATGCTTGCAATATACCGTTATATGACAATAAATAACCTCATACTCTTCTATTTATTAGCTTAAAGTAATGTAGGCTACTTATACTTATAGGTGCAAATTCTAAAAAGAGGATTGGTTGCTTCAATTTATAGGAAAAAAGCTGTTTCACCGATAAATAGCATAAATAATTGAAAAGAATACATTTTGAGGTTATAAAGCATTATCATAAGGCAAATTCCTGTTATTTATTATATAAAACTACAATTTACAAGAAACTATGAAAAACACCTGTAATATACAATTGCATCACAATATATAGCCTCAAACTCCTTTTATAAGCTTACAGTAGATTAAAATAGCATGTTCTATCCAAAACAACTATAATACCATATTTTGAATTTCTCTATCAAAAAAAGAGCTAAATAATGTCAATTTTCGACATTTTTTAGCAATTCAAAAATATTTTAAAACACTTGAAAAAATGATGTTTATTTGGATTAAAATTGATACCTAAATTTCATGATAAATACATATTTTTAGGTATTAATAGTGTAAAATGTAGTTGTGGCAAATATCGAAAGTTATCTAGCTACAGATATAAAGGAATATACTTCAATTTGTAGAAAAAAAAACTCTTCACTGATAACTAGCTAGAATCATTGAAAACACTACATTTTATGGGTATAGAGCAATATGATAAGTAAAACTACTTGTATATATACAAAAACCATAAAGTTTACAAGAAACTATGAAAAACGCTTGCAATATAACGTTATATGACAATAAATAACCTCCAACACTTCTATTTATTAGCTTAATGTAATGTAGGCTACTTATAGGTGCAAATGATTCTAAAAGAAAATTGGTGGCTTCAATTTGTAGGAAAAAAAGCTATATTTCACCGAGAAATAGCTTAAATCATTGAAAAGAACACATTTTGAGGGTATAAAGCACTATCATTAGGTAAGTTCCTTTTATTTATGATATAACACTACAATTTACAAGAAAATATGAAAAACACTTGTAATATACAATTGTATCACAACATATTGCCTCAAACTCCTTTTATAAGCTTACAGTAGTTTAAAATAGCATATTGTATCGATAACAACTATAATACCATATTTTGAAATTCTAGATCAAAAAAAGGGCTAAAAAATGTCAATTTTCGACATTTTTTGCACTTCAAAAATACATTAAAACACTTGAAAAAACGTTTTTTTTTTGGATTAAAAATTGATACCTAAATTTCATGATAAATACATATGTTTAGGTATTAATAGTGTAGAATGTAGTTGTGACAAACATCGAAAGCTATTTAGCTACAGATATAAAGCTATATCTTTAATTTGTAGGAAGAAAAACTCATCACTGATTACTAGATAAAATCATTGAAAACACTACATTTTATGGGTAAATAGCAATATGATAAGTAAAACTACTTGTATGTATACAATAACCCTACAGTTTACAAGAAACTATGAAAAACGCATGCAATATAACGTTATATGACAATAAAAAACCTCGTACGCTTCTATTTATTAGCTTAATGTAATGTAGGCTACTTGTAGGTGCAAATTATTCTAAGAAGAGGATTAGTTGCTTCAATTTATAGGAAAAAAGCTATATTTCACCGAGAAATAGCTTAAATCATTGAAAAGAACATATTTAGAGGGTATAAAGCACTATCATTAGGTAAATTCCTTTTATTTATGATAAAACACTACAATTTACAAGAAAATATGAAAAACAATTGTAATATACAATTGTATCACAATATATTGCCTCAAACTCCTTTTATAAGCTTACAGTAGTTTAAAATAGCATGTTGTATCTATAACAACTATAATAACATATTTTGAATTTCTCGATCAAAAAAAGGGCTAAAAAATGTCAATTTTCGACATTTTTTTGCACATCAAAAATACATTAAAACACTTGAAAAACGTTGTTTTTAAGATAAAAATCGATTCCTAAATATTCATTTCTCGAAAGCTATTTAGCTACATATATAAAGCTATATCTTTAATTTGTAGGAAGAAAAAACTCATCACTGATTACTAGCTAAAATCATCGAAAACACTACATTTTATGGGTATATAGCAATATGATATGTAAAACTACTTGTATATATACAATAACAATACAGTTTACAAGAAACTATGAAAAACGCCTGCAATATCCGTATAATGTCAATTTTCGACAGTTTTTAGCACTACGAAAATAAATTAAAACACATGAAAAAACGTTGTTTTTAGGATTAAAATTGATACCTAAATTTCATGATAAATAAATACTTATTTTTACTTATTAATTTTTTTAAATGTAGTTGTGCAAAATAACGAAAACTATTTAGCTACTGATATAAAGTTGTATACTTCAATTTGTAAAAAAAACTACTCTTCACTGATAACTAGCAAAAATCATTGAAAACACTACATTTTATGGGTATATAGCTATATGATAAGTAAAACTACTTGTATATATACAATAACACTACAGTTTACAAGAAACTATGAAAAACACTTGCAATATACCGTTATATGATAATAAATAACCTCCTACACTTCTATTTATTAGCTTAATGTAATGTAGGCTACCTATAGGTACAAATTATTCTAAAAAGAGGATTGGTTGCTTGAATTTGTAGGTAAAAATATTTTTTGATAGCAGAAATTCATAATATGTTATTATTGTTATTTGCGATAGAAACATGCTATTTTAAACTACTATAAGCCTTTTTCATAGTTTCTTGTAAATTGTAGTGTTATTGTATATATACAAGTAGTTTTACTTATCATATTGCTATATACCCATAAAATGTAGTGTTTTATATAGATTTTAGCTAGTTATCAGTGAAGAGTTCATTTTTTTCAACAAATTGAAGTATATTCCTTTATATTTTTAGGTAAATAGCTTTCGAATTGCCACAAACTACAATTTACAAATTATTACCTAAAAAAATGTTTTTATCATGAAATTTAGGTATCAATTTTAATCCAAAAAAAAAAACGTTATTTCAAGTGTTTTCATGTATTTTTGAAGTGGCTACAAATGTCAAAAATTTGGACATTTTTTAGCCCTTTATTTGATAGAAAATTCACATATGGTATTTTAGTGTTTTCGAAGAAACATTTTTATTTTAAACTACTTAAGCGTTTTTCCAGTTCTTGTTTAACCCTGAAAGTGTTATTGATATATAAAAGTATTTACTTATCATATTGCTATATACCCATAAAATGTATTTTTTTTCAATGTTTTTAAAGCTAGTTATCAATGAAGAGATCTTTTTTCAAAAAAATTTGAAGTATATTCCTTTATATCTTTTTAGCTTTCTTTTGCCAAAACTAAATTTAAAAAATTAATACCTTTAAAAATATTATTATTATCATAAAAATCTAGGTATCATTTTAAATCTAAAAACAAAGTTTCAAGTTTTTTTTAAGTATTTTTGATGTGAACAAAATATGAAAATTGAACATTATTTAGCCCTTTTTTTGTTTAGAGAAATTCAAAATATTGTATAATATTTGTTTCCGGGATAGAACATGCTATTTTAAAACTACTGAAACTTAAAAAAGGATTTGAGACTATATTTGTGATGAACTGTATATTAAAGTGTTTTTCATATTTCTTGAAATTTGTAGTGTTATTCATAAAAAAAAGGGAATTTTACCTGATGATAATGCCTTTTATACCTTAAAAATGTGTTCTTTTCAATGATTAAACTATTTTTCGGTAAAAAATAGCTTTTTACCTACAAATTGAAGAAACCCAATCCTTTTTAGAAATAATTTGCACCTATAAGTAGCCGACATTACATTAAGTTAATAATAGAAGTGTAAGAGTTATTTATTGTCATATAACGGTATATTGCAAGTGTTTTTCATAGTTTCTTTAAACTTTAGTGTTATTGTATATATACAAGTAGTTTTACTTATCATATTGCTATAACAATAAAATGTAGTGTTATCAATGATTTTAAGTAGTTATCATGAAAGGGTTTTTTTTCTAACAATTGAAGTACATTGCTATATATCGTAGTAAATAGCTTGCGTATGCCACAAACTGCGTTAGAAAATTAATACCTAAAAAATGTATTTTCATGAAATTTAGGTCTCAATTTTAATCCTAAAACAACGTTATTCAATGTATTTATGTATTTTTGAAGTGCAAAAAAGTCGAAATTTACATTATTTAGTCCTTTTTTTGATAAGAGAAACGCAAATATGGTAGTTATAGTTGTTTTCGGATAGAACAGCTATTTAAACTACTGTAAGCGTTTTCATAGTTTCTTGTAAGACTTTAGGTTATTGTATATATAAAAGTATTTTACTTATCATATTGCTATATACCAAAAAATGTAGTTGCGTTCAAAATGATTTTTGCTAGTTTCAGTGTTAATAGCACTTTTTTTCAACAAATTGAAGTATTTTCTTTATATCTGTAGGTAAATATGTTTCGATATTGCCACAACTACATTTTACAAAATTAATACCTAAAAATATGTATTTATCATGAATTTCGGATATCAATTTTAATCCTATAAAACAACATTTTATTCAAGTTTATTAATTGCATTATAAAAGTCCCTAAAAAATGTCGAAAATTGACATTATTAGACCCTTTTTTTAATAGAGAAAATTCAAAATATGGTATTATATTGTTTCCGATAGAACTGCTATTTTAAACTACTGTAAGTTATATTAAAAGGAGTTTGAGTTATATATTGTGATAGAACTGTATAGTTACAGTGTTTTTCATTAGTTTTTTGAAAGAATTATAATGTTAATATCTTAAATAAAAGGAAAATCCCTATGATAATGGTTTATACCTCAAAATGGTTCTTTTCAGATTTAAACTATTTATGCAGAAAATAAGCTTTTTATTTACAAATTGAGCAAAACCAATCTTTTTAGAAATTTGCACCTATATGTAGCCTACATTACAAAAGCTATAAATAGAATGTAAGAGTTATTTATTGTTATATAACGGTATATTGCAAGTGTTTTTTCAGTGTTTCTTGTAAACTGTAGTGTTTTGTTATTACAAGTAGTTTACCTTATCATCTTGCTATATACCATAAATGTAGTATTTTCAATGATTTTTAGCATTTATCAGTGAAGAGTTCTTTTTTTCAACAAATTGAAGTATAATTGCTATATATATGTAGGTAAATAGCTTTTCGATATTTGCAACAACTAAACATTTTACAAAATTTTACCTAAAAATATTATTTATCAATGAATCTACGTATCAATTTTAATCATAAAAAAAAATGTTATATGCAAGAGTTTTAAATATTTTTGAAGTGCTACAAAAATTTTCAAAATTGACATAATTAGTCCTTTTTTGATAGAGAAATTAAAAATATTGCATTATAGTTAGTTTTTTCGATAGAACAATTATTTTAAACTGCTGTAAGCATATAAAAGGAGAATAGAAGGCCTATATATTGTGATAGAACATGATATTAAGTGTTTTTCATAGTTTCTTATAAATTGTAGTGTATTCTTAATAAATGAATTTGCCTTATGATAATGCTTTATAACCCTAAAAATGTAGTTTCTTTTTAAATTTTTTAAAGTATTAATCGCAGAAATATAGCTTTTTTTAACCTACAAATTGAGCAAAAACAATTTTTTCCTTCTTTTTAAAATAATTTGCCCTATAAGTACCTACATTACATTAAGCTTAATAATAGAAGTGTAAGAGGTTATTTATTGTTCATATAAACGGTATATTGCAGTTTTTTCATAGTTTCTTGTAAACTGTATTGTTATTGTATATATATACAAGTAGTTTTTATTTTACATAATGTTATTATACCATAAAATGTAGTGTTTTCATTGATTTTAGCTAGTTATCAGGAAGAGGTTTTTTTCTACAATTGAAGTACATTCTATTATATCTGTAGTTAAATAGCTTTCGATACTTGCCACACTACATTTTAAAAAGTGAATACCTAAAAATGTATTTTTCATGAAATTAAGTGTCAATTTTAATCCTAAAAACAACGTTTTTCAAGTGTTTTAATGTATTTTTGAAGTGCTACAAATGTCGAAAATAGATTATTTAGCCCATTTTTGATAGAGAATTCAAAATATGGTATTATAGTTGTTTCGATAGAAACATGCTATTTTAATCTACTGTAAGCTTATAAAGGAGTTTGAAGCTATATATTGTGATAGAACTGTATATTAACCGGGTTTTTCATAGTTTCATGTAAATTAGTGTTATATCATAAATAAAAGAATTTACCTTATATAATGCTTTATACCCTCAAATGTATACTTTTCAATGATTTAAGCTATTTTTTGCAGAAATATAGCTTTTTACCTACAAATTGAGCACCAGTCCTCTTTTTGAATATTTGCACCTATAAGTACCCTACATTACATTAAGCTAATAAATAGAAGTGTAAGAGTTATTTATTGTCATATAACGGTATATTGTATGTGTTTTTTCATAGTTCTTGTAAACTGTAGTGTTATCGTATATATACAAGTTGTTGTACTTATCATATTGCTATATACCAATATAATGTAGTGTTTTCAAGATTTAGCTAGTTATCAGTGAAAGTTGTTTTTTTTTTCTACAAATTGAAGTACATTCTAATATCTGTAGTTAAATAGCTTTCGATATTTGCCACAACTAAATTTTACAAAATTAATACCTAAAAAATATATTTTTCATGAAATTTAGGTATCAATTTTAATGCTAAAAACAACGTTATTTCAAGTGTTTTAATGTATTTTTGAAGTGCTAAAAAATGTCGAATATTAACATTATTTAGCCCTTTTTTCGATAGAGAAATTCAAAATATGGTATTATAGTTATTTTCGATAGAACATGCCATTTTAAACAACTGTTAGCGTCTTTCATAGTTTCTTGTAAATTGTAGTGTTTTTGTATATATACAAGTAGTTTTACTTATCATATTGCTATATACCTATAAAATGTAGTGTTTTCAATGATTTTAGCTAGTTATCAGTGAAGAGTAATTTTTTTCAACAAATTGATGTATATTCCTTTATATCTGTAGGTAAATAGCTTTCGATATTTGCCACAACTACATTTTACAAAATTAACACCTAAAATTATCTATTTATCATGAAATTTAGGAATCTAGTTTAATCCTAAAAACAACGTTTTTTCAAGTGTTTTAATGGATTTTTGAAGTGTTAAAAAGAAATTTAAATTGACATTATTTAGCCCTTTTTTTTTATTGAGAAATTCAAAATATGGTATTATAGTTGTTTTCGATAGAACATGCTATTTTAAACTACTGTAAGCTTATAAAAGATTTTGAGGCTTGATTGCGAGAATATTTGATAGAATTGTATATTATAAGTGTTTTTCATAGTTACTTGTAAATTGATAGTGTTATATCTAAAAAAAAAGAATTTACCTTTGGATAATGTCTATACCTCAAAATGTGTTCTTTTCAATGATTTAAGCTATAGATCGCTGAAATATAGCTTTTTTACCTACAATTGAAGCAACAATCGTCTTTTTAGAATAATTTGCACCTATAAGTAGCCTACATTATTAGCTAATAATAAAGTGTAGAGGCTATTTATTGTCATAAAAGGTAATATTGCCAGCGTTTTTTCATAGTTTCTTTGTAAACTTGTAAGTGTATTGTTATATATATAAGTGTTTTACTTATCATTTTCTAATACCAATATAATGTAGTGTTTTCATGATTTAGCTATTTATCAGTGAAGAGTTTAATTTTTTCTAACAAATTGAAGTAATTGCCTATATATCTGTAGTTAAATAACTTTCGATATTTGCTACACTAATTTAACAGAATAATTACCTAAAAATATGTATTTTTCATGAAATTTAGGCATCAATTTTTAATAATCCTAAAAACAACGTTATTTCAAGTGTTTTCAATGTATTTTTAAGATGCTAAAAAATGTCGATAATTGACATTATTAGCCCTTTTTTTTCATTGAGAAATTCAAAATATGGAAATTATTAGTTATTGTTCGAGAGAACATGCATTTTAAACTATTGTAGCGTTTGCATAGTTTCTTTAAAATTGTAGTGTTATTGTTTTATATACAAGTAGTTTTACTTATCATATTGCTATATACCCATAAAATGTAGTGTTTTCAATGATTTTTAGTGTTATCAGTGAAGAGTTTTTTTTTCAACAATTGATCATATTCCTTTATATCTGTACGTAAATAGCTTTCGATATTTTTGCCACAACTACATTATCAAAAAAATTAATACCTAAATTATCTATTATCATGAAATTTAGGTATCAATTTACAATCCTAAAAACAACGTTTTTGAAGTGTTTTAATGTATTTTTTAAGTGCTAAAAATGTCGAAAATTGAAATTATTTAGCTCTTTTTTTATAGAGAATTCAAAATATGGTATTATAGTTGTTTTCGATAGAACATGTATTTTAAACACTGTAAGCTTATAAAAGATTTTGAGGCTTGATTGTGAAGAATATTGTGATAGAAGTGTATATTATAAGTGTTTTCATAGTTTCTTGTAAATTGTAGTGTTATATCATAAATAAAAAGAATTTACCTTTTTATAATGCTCTATACCCTCAAAAGTGTTCTTTTCAATGATTTAAGTTATTTATCGCTGATGAATATAAATATTTACCTACAAATTGAAGCAACCAATCCCTTTTTAGAATAATTTGCCCTATAAGTAGCCTACATTACATTAAGCTAATAAATAAAAGTGGTAAGAGGCTATTTATTGTCATATAACGTGTATATTGCCAGCGTTTTTCATAGTTTCTTGTAAACTGTATATTATTGGATATATACAAATAGTTTTACTTATCATATTACTATATACCCATAAAATGTAGTGTTTTCAATGAGTTTTAGCTAGTTATCAGTGAAGAGTTTTTTTTTCAACAAATTGAATATATTCCTTTATATCTGTAGGTAAAAAGTTTCGATATTTGCCACAACTACATTTTACAAAATAAATACCTAAAAATATGTATTTATCATGAAATTTAGGTATCAATTTTAATCCTAGAAAACAACATTTTTTCAAGTGTTTTAATGTATTTTTGAAGTGCTAAAATGTCGAAAATTGGCATATTTAGCCCTTTTCTTGATAGAGATATTCAAAATAGGGTTTTAATAGTTGTTTTCGATAGAACATGCTATTTTAAACTACTGTAAGCGTTTTTCATAGTTTCTTGTAAACTGTAGTGTTATTGTATATATACAAGTAGTTTTACTTATCATATTGCTATATACCCAAAAATGTAGTGTTTTCAATGATTTTGGGTAGTTATCAGTGAAGAGCTCTTTTTTTCAACTATTGAAGTATATTCCTTTATATCTGTAGGTAAATAGCTTTCGATATTTGCCACAACTACATTTTACAAAATTAATACCTAAAAATATGTATTTATCATTGAATTTCGGTATCAATTTTAATCCTAAAAACAACGTTTTTTCAAGTGTATTAATTCATTTATAGAAATGCTAAAAAATGTCGAAAATTGACATTATTTAGACCTTTTTTTAATTGAGAAATAAAAAATATGGTATTATAGTTGTTTTCGATAGAACATGCTATTTTAAACTACTGTAAGTTTATAAAAGGAGTTTGAGGCTATATATTGTGATAGAACTGTATATTACAGGTGTTTTCATAGTTTCTTGTTAATTCTAAAAAATTCTTGTTATATCTTAAATAAAAGGAAAATACCTTATGATAATGCTTTATACCCTCAAAATGTGTTCTTTTCAATGATTTAAACTATTTTTAGCAGAAATATAGCTTTTTACCTACAAATTGAAGCAACCAATCCTCTTTTTAGAGTAATTTGCACCTATAAGTAGCCTACATTACATTAAGCTAATAAATAGAAGTGTAAGAGGTTATTTATTATCATATAACGGTATATTGCAAGTGTTTTTCATAGTTTCTTGTAAACTGTAGTGTTATTGTATATATACAAGTAGTTTTACTTATCATATTGCTAAATATCCTTAAAATGCAGTGTTTTCAATGATTTTAGCTAGTTATCAGTGAAGAGTTCTTTTTTTTAACAAATTGAAGTATATTCCTTTATATCTGTAGGTAGATAGCTTTCGATATTTGTAACAACTACATTTTAGAATATTAATACCTAAGAAATATGTGTTTATAATGAAATTTAGGTATCAATTTTAATCCTAAATACAACGTTCTTTCAAGTGTTTTAATGTATTTTTTAATTGCTAAAAAATGTCGAAAATTGACATTATTTAGTCCTTTTTTTGTTAAAGAAATTCAAAATATGGTATTATAGTTGTTTTCGATAGAACATGCTATTTTAAACTGCTGTAAGCTTATAAAAGGAGTTTGAAGCTATATATTGTGATAGAATTGTATATTACAAGTGTTTTTCATAGTTTCTTGTAAATTGTAGTTTTATATCATAAATAAAAGGAATTTACCTTATGATCATGCTATATATACTCAAAATGTGTTCTTTTCAATGATTTAAGCTATTTATCGCAGAAATATAGCTTTTTATTTACAAATTGAAGCAACCAAACCTCTTTTTAGAAATTTGCACCTATAAGTAGCCTACATTACATTAAGCTAATAAATGGAAGTGTAAGAGGTTATTTATTGTCATATAACGGTATATTGCGAGTGTTTTTCATTGTTTTTTGTAAACTCTAGTGTTATTGTATATATACAAGTAGTTTTATTTATCATATTGCTATATACCCATAAAATGTAGTGTTTTCAATGATTTAAGCTATTTATCAGTGAAGAGTTCTTTTTTTCAACAAATTGAAGTATATTCCTTTATATCTGTAGGTAAATAGCTTTCGATATTTACCACAACTACATTTTACAAAATTATTACCTATAATATGTATTTATCATGAATCTACGTATCAATTTTAATCATAAAAAAAAACGTTATTGCAAGAGTTTTAATGTATTTTTGAAGTGCTACAAAATGTCAAAAATTGACATTTTTTAGCCCTTTTTTTGATAAAGAAATTCAAAATATGGTATTTTAGTTGTTTTCGATACAAAATGTTATTTTAAGCTACTGTAAGCGTTTTTCATAGTTTCTTGTTAACTGTAGTGTTATTGTATATATACAAGTAATTTTACTTATCATATTGTTATATACCCATAAAATGTAGTATTTTCAATGATTTTAGCTAGTTATCAATGAAGAGTTCTTTTTTTCAACAAATTGAAGTATATTCCTATATATATATTATTTATATCTGTAGCTTTCGATATTTGCCACAACTACATTTTACAAAATGAATACCTAAAAATATGTATTTATCATGAAATCTAGGTATCAATTTTAATCCTAAAAAAAACCTTTTTACAAGTGTTTTAATGTATTTTTGATGCTAAAAAAAATGTCGAAAATTGACATTATTTAGTCCTTTTTTTGATAGAGAAATTCAAAATATTGTATTATAGTTGTTTCCGATAGAACATGCTATTTTAAACTACTGTAAGTTTATAAAAGGAGTTTGAGGCTATATATTGTGATAGAACTGTATATTACAGGTGTTTTTCATAGTTTCTTGTAAATTGTAGTGTTATATCATAAATAAAAGGAATTTACCTTATGATAATGCTTTATACCCTCAAAATGTGTTCTTTTCAATGATTTAAGCTATTTATTGCAGAAATATTGCTTTTTACATACATATTCAAGCAACCAATCCTCTTTTTAGAATAATTTGCATCTATAAGTAGCCTACATTACATTATGCTAATAAATAGAAGTTTAAGAGTTTTTTTAATGTCATATAACGG
Source organism: Chionoecetes opilio (assembly GCA_016584305.1). NCBI lineage: Eukaryota > Metazoa > Arthropoda > Malacostraca > Decapoda > Majidae > Chionoecetes > Chionoecetes opilio. The sequence goes on from JACEEZ010022263.1 coordinate 56,282, forward strand.
TATATTGCATGCGTTTTTCATAGTTTCTTGTAAACTGTAGTGTTATTGTATATATACAAGTAGTTTTACTTATCATATTGCTATATACCCATAAAATTTAGTGTTTTCAATGATTTTAGCTAGTTATCAGTGAAAAGTTTTTTTTCTCTACAAATTGAAGTACATTCTTATATATCTGTAGTTAAATACCTTTCGATATTTGCCACAACTATTTTTTTACAAAATTAATACTTAAAAATATGTTATTATCATGAAATTTAGGTATCAATTTTAATCCTAAAAACAACGTTATATCAAGTGTTTTAATGTATTTTGGAGTGCAAACAAAAGGCGAAAATAAACATTATTTAGCCCTTTATTTGATAGAGAAATTCAAAATATGGTATTATAGTTGTTTTCCATAAAACATGCTATTTTAAACTACTGTAAGCTTTTTTCATAATTTCTTGTAAACTGTAGTGTTATTGTATATATACAAGTAGTGTTACTTATCTTATTACTATATACCCAAAAAATGTAGTGTTTTCAATGATTTTAGCTAGTTATCAGTGAAGAGTTTTTTTTCTTCAACAAATTGAAGTATATTCCTTTATATCTGTAGGTAAATAGCTTTCGATATTTGCCACAACTACATCTAACAAAATTAATACATAAAAATATGTATTTATCATGAAATTTCGCTATCAATTTTAATTCTAAAAACAACGTTTTTTCAAGTGTTTTAATGTAATTTTAGAAGTGCTAAAAAATGTCGAAAATTGACATTATTTAGCCCATACTTTGATAGAGAAATTCAAAATATGGTATTATAGTTGTTTCGATAGAACATGCTATTTTAAACTACTGTAAGCTTATAAAAGGAGTTTGAAGCTATATATTGTGATAGAATTGTATATTACCGGTGTTTTTCATAGTTTCATGTAAATTGTAGTGTTATATCATAAATAAAAGGAATTTACCTTATGATAATGCTTTATACCCTCAAAATGTATACTTTTCAATGATTTAAGCTATTTTTCGCAGAAATATAGCTTTTTACCTACAAATTGAAGTAACCAATCCTCTTTTTGAATAATTTGCACCAATAAGTACCCTACATTACATTAAGCTAATAAATAGAAGTGTAGGAGGTTATTTATTGTCATATAACGGTATATTGTATGTGTTTTTCATAGTTTCTTGTAAACTGTAGTGTTATTGTAATGCCCGTTATTCAGAAGAGATGGGATGGGAATTATTATCATACAATTCCCGGGTTATGTCCCGTAAGTAATTCAATTTTTTAGTTTTCTCGTGTAATTTATCTTCCTTCCCTCATTCTCACTTCTATCTTCCTTCCTTCCTTCCCTCACTCCCTCCCCCCCGACATTCCGCGTGCGAGTCAACATTCGTGGGATACTTATTTCGCGATCAGTGATAACTAATGGATTCAAACTTTTCATCCTCCCCTCACCCTCCTATCAGATCAAGGAACACTCCTAGATTCTTAATGTCCTTCAAAATAGTCACCATAGTGAGAGATCACGTTCATAAATGGATGTGTTAGTCGAGTTATTTGCTAAATTAAAAGTCGACCAAATTTATGGTTCGCCTCCATTACCACACCACTCTAAAAGACGTGTTCGGACACTGGACACGAACTTCAATAACACTTTCCTCGGTTATTGGATTAAACATATTAAATTCTTCTATATCAAAGTAACAGGACTGTATTATAGGCAGCCCTTACTTAGGTATACTAGTTTCATTATTTAATTAGTTATTTCGGGATTATAAGCTCTTCAGGAGAGGCCAAGTTCAGGGTATCCAAACATTCCTTCTTTTCCCGCGGGTCTTGCTTCACCCGAAAGGCGGCAGTCTCTCTCCCACTCTCCGACAGGTAAGACGTACGACGTTCGCTCCTATTCTCCCCCCCCCCCTTTCCTTGTTATAATATTGTTATCTATATTTCCAAATATGGGTACCGATGTTTAGTTTTCACTAACGTAAAGGAGGCCTGCCCCATCCTTATAATTATTATTAACGGAGTCTCTCTCCCACTCTCCGACAGGTAAGACGCGGACATCTAGGCCTTGACGCAAAGGGCCCGATACATGGTTTTTAGTGAAACACACACAATATTCTTACTCTTATATTCCCCCCTATTATCTTCCATCAATAAGTATTCAGCGGTATGTTACCTAAGTGAAGGATAATTTATCAATAAGGTTCAGGGAGGAAGGTGTATGCTCACCAGAGCTTACCTTCATCACATGGGAAGAGCTTCCTGTATCAGAGTGTAAAGGTTTTTACTTATATCAGATTAGAGCTTTCCTGTGTTGGGATGGAGAGCTTTCTGATGCTGGATTAACACTTATATGTTTGTCTGTGATCTCAAACAAGAGACATACTACTTCAACATGAATAAATAGGATGATGTTTTCAAATATAGTTCTTGTGTTTATTATAAAAACCCCAGTAGTAGGGCAGCTTAGCACCGAATTTCAAATGGATGGGGACATGCCGGATAAAAGCACCAACATTTTATCAGGCAATCTTCAGGGTCCCCGCTATGATTCTATAACCGGCGCCAAGCGGTAGGACCACTCTTATTTGAAATTTTTCATTATTTGTGAGAAAAAAAAATTGAAAATTTTGGGAATTATTTTTAGTTTTTGGGAAAAAATGTTTTTTTATTGCAGAAATGAGAAATATAGTCTTTTCCGATCATTTTGGTGTAATTGTTTTTAAAATCGAACATCTAGAAGTATTTTAAAACAATATTTGAAAATTAGGTGTCTCGGGTGCATTTCCTCAATTTTTTTTAAACGTTCTAAATAACGTAGGTCACCCGGGTATTCAAAAACACAATTTTCGTTATCATTTTTTATTTCGTAATCGCGTGGTCGAGTAGCGGTTAACATAGTGAATCGCGTAGTCAAATTTAAATTCGGAGCCTGCCCTTAAACACATACGAAAATCAAGAAAAATGGATACTCTTTCAGACCGTGCGTATATTCACCCAACATGGTGCAAAATTACTTCTCGGCTAAGCTATTCACATTGGCAGCTGCATAGTTCGGTGCACTTCCACTGCGCCTTCTTGCATGAGCATCGTCCTCCGCACGTGGCGCTTTTGCAGCCACACTTGACCAGTTCGCTGCAGGCCTGAGATGCTACAGGCAGGTTGGACCACACAGGACGCCAGGTCTTCGTTGCACTCTCTAGAGTCCATCCAAAGCCCTCTGGGGTTGAGGCTTCTGCTCACATTGATCACTGGTTGCCCAGATTCCAGCTTGGTAGACTGCGCGCAGTGTGTGCTGCAGAAGGGCTTCTTGCGTTGGGGGAATCTTTTCCATTGGCCTGTTCTTCTGTGAGAAGAGTTCCCTACGTGCCTCGTTCACAGAGTCCAAGTTGCTCGTCTTATTGTAGATGATCACGGTGAAGCGCTCGAGCAACTGGAATTGCTTGCAGTTCACTGTCACAGTCATGTAAGGGTGATTCATGAAGTTGTTGAAGGCCTCCGTCACCTCCACGTAGGCATTCCAAGCCTCCCATGCTGATTTCTTCCCTTTGCCGAAGAAAGCGGAAGTTGTGTCGCAGCCCGTGAAACTGTGGAACATAGGCAATGCCGTTGACCTATCTTTTCCCAGAGCATGGCATATGGCATTGATATCCAGGTACATGAAGTTCTTTCCAGTTCCAAATGCTACCCAGATGGCTGCCATCTGATGCTGGCTGGTCAGGGAATGGTACTTTCCTATCAGTATGGCAACGACGTCTGTGTCGACAGTGCGTACCAAACAGTTGGTGCACCCCTTGTCCAGCGCATCTTTCAGGTGAACAACAATCCTTGTATCGGCCTCTTCGTGGTCACATCGTGGCATGGAGTGGTCTGAACCTCTGCTGATTACATTTGTGCCTGATGTTATGAAGACCCCCTTTCCGTCTGGCCAGTCACTGGAGCCGACTTTGTCTGAAAGGAACTGGAAAAGCTCCTCCTTGTTTGTGGGATCCCGGAGGAAGTCGGGCCAGTTGCTGGGCACCTTCGTTGGACCACCGACCTTTCTTCGTACACCTTTCCCCCTTTTCTCTCTAGTTGACTCCTTGATACTGCTGGCAATGTAGCTGTCCCAGACCACATCGACTCTTCTGCAGGATTCAAGAAGCTTCAGGATGTGGGGGATGAAGACCTCATTAGCGTAGTCATTGAATGTGGTAACATTAGTAAGAGGAAGCAGATACACCACAGCAGCACCGTCGAGTATTCTTGCATCCAGAAACGGCGGGGGTTCCTTCTGAGAGTTTTGTGTTTCTTCCACAAGGATACCAATGAGGTCTGACTTCTTTCCTTGGCGCAGTGTTCCTCTTTCAGATAGAGAAGGGGGTGCGGATGATTTTTCATGTTGGAAGAAGGTTCCCATATCTGTATCCCTGTTCTGAGCAACTATGTACAGACGAGAGAAGAGGGACACATCATCTTTCAACAGGGAAACACCATCTGACTGCTTCCTCTTCCCCTTGGATGATGATCTGAAGAGAGGCAATGAGTTCCTCTTCACAGGCTCATGGATGGACTGCCTTCGTTCAGTGATGATAGCCTCGTTGTAGCTGTCGTACTGAGCCTGTCCCACTTCGTCTATGGTTTGCACAGTGTTGGCCACAGATTCTCCAATCACACGCCGCGTGTCAAGTGCAATCAGCTCGCTTCCTTCCTCTAGGAACGGGTTGCTCATCTCGTTGATAACTTGAATAAGGCCCAGTGTTTGCTCGTGAAATGTCTCCTGCGCAGACAGACCTTCTTCGTGGTGCTGGCGTTCTTCTTCTGAGATGGCAGTGTACTCCCGCTCAAACTCAGTGAGAAGCCGTGCCTGCTCAGGTCCGGCGATCATCCACTTCTTGAAGGCTGTTGGGTTTTCAGTCAGGCCGACTGCTCCTCCAGGGCCCTTCACAAGCTCATTATTCTGTTCATGGGCTTGGTCGATCGGAATGCTGGAGAACCTTCTGGCTGTCTTCTGAACAACCCAGTTGCCTCTGATAATAAACTCCTCTTCGATTGTTGGAGGGAGGCTCTCCATGTCGCGGATGTGGATCGGGACCCATCTGGCATAATTATGGTGGTCAAGTGCGAAGAACCATGGTGCAAGGGCTTTCATAGACTCGACATACAGGGGAAAGTCTCTTTCTCTGTGAGCGCGAACGAAGGTGAGTCCCAGGAGCTCAATCCTCAGAATAGTGTCCCAGTACTGAAAGGTTGGACTCTTCCTGACCATGCTTTGTTTCCAGTCCTCTTCTGTCCTATCTTCAGTTGCTGCACCAGCAGCGCTCTTCATGTAGGCATCATGTTGCAGCTTGGAGAGTGCCAGAGCGCTGACTTGGTGGGCATGCCTGGTTCTCGTCAGGTGTGATGCCTTCAGGAAGGAGTCAGCTGTGCCAGCAGAGGCTATGCCTGCCTGGTTTATTGCTGTCGCCCATCTATGCATCATATGCATCTAATTAAATAAAAAAAATCTAAATGTCCATTGTGCATGCATCTTGCTGTTCGGATCGTTTGGCGCCGGTTCTAGAATTGAAGCTTAGATGCTGAGGAAATGCACCCGAGACACCTAATTTTCAAATATTGTTTTAAAATACTTCTAGATGTTCGATTTTAAAAACATCTACACCAAAATGATCGGAAAAGACTATATTTCTCATTTCTGCAATAAAAAAACATTTGTTTTCCCAAAAACTAAAAAAAAAAAAATTCCCAAAATTTTCTATTTTTTTTTTAACATATAATGAAAAATTTCAAATAAGAGTGGTCCTACCGCTTGGCGCCGGTTATAGAATCATAGCTGGGACCCTGAAGATTGCGTGATAAAATTTTGGTGCTTTTATCCGGCATGTCCCCATCCACTACCTAAGCTGCCCCACTACAGGTGATTATTCTGCGTTAGGACAGTAATTCCCCACACTTCCAAAAGAGTCAGCCTTACTCGGTATAATTCCACATATCAGTCACGACTACCAAGATAAATCTAATATATATATCTATTCACGTGCTCAGGGAGTAAACCAGAGAACTACTCGCTTGAGCTGGTGGCAGCACTTCCCCTTAACTCAAACCCTTTCCCCTTAACCTTAACTCCTACCCCTTCCCCTTAAATTCATCCCCATTTCAGTACTTTCCGCAGCGAGAAGTGTTCACATAGTGAACACATATAATCACATAGTGAAGTCATAAAACTAGTTTTCAATTCTCAATTCAAGTTGTAATCAAATGAAAAATCATAATCAATTAATATCATTCAAATAAAAAAAGGGCACCGGGTTTAAAAATTTCCCTCCATAGGAGTTTTTTGGCATCAATGGTGACAAAGGGGTGGAATTTTTATTTCCTACAATACAGCAACAAAACTCCCCTTTGGGGGAAAGAAACTAAGGGGAAAAAATTTCCCAGGAAATATGAAACAAAGTTTCTTAGTAACCAGTAAACCTTCCCAATCATTCGTTTTTCCCCAGGAACTAAAATTTTAGGTTTTCCCAGAGTTTTCGGGGGGAAAAAGGGCAAATTTTTTTTTTTTCTCAGTTTAAAACTAAATAGTATCCTGGTATGGCCACTTTATCTTTTCATTTTGTGGATAGGTTAGCAATGATATTGACAATAGCAGGACCCCGGGCCTCTTGTTTACCCTATCGGGGAAAATTCCGCGCAAATAGAGGGGGAATTGTGAGGCGGTATGGGCATCTGCTTAATAAACCCAAAATGCATTTTTAAAAAGAGAACCACATCTATTAGCCCGGGGAAACCCCCGGTGTCTTTCTTTTTGCCGACGGAACAGGGGAATCGGCCCCTACCTGTGTCTAAAAAGGGGTTTTTCTCCAGCGTCATCATGATTTTGAAGATCCCTTTTCCCCCCGAATGAAAAGAAGGAGGAGGAGGAGCATTTCGAAAAAATAAGACGGTTAAAGTTTTAGTGGAAAAAAAAAACCCTGCGAGAATGAAGAGAATTAAATTAGGGAAAAGAAAAAAATAAAACGCCCCTTTCCCTTCCCCCTAAATTTAAACCCCGGGATGCGTGAAAGGGGAAAAATCAAAACGCCCCTTTTCCTTCCCCCCTAAATTATCCAGGGATAGCGGGGAAGGGGAAAATCAAACAAAACCTGTCCAGGGCTCTAAATTACCCGGGATAGCGGAAAGGGGGACTCTCAAACCTCGAGTTTTCCATTTTTAATTACATCAACTAAAAGGCCTTGACGCAACGGCCCGCCTCCAATGTTCTTTGAAAAAATAGAACAATGTAGCTAAAAGCGACGCACACCACCCAAATTGTAAAAGGAAGAGGTGCTCAAACTCTAAACCCCTTAATTCACAGCTATAAAAAAACGAACCATAAATTTAGAAAACTTGGCCGTCACTTGAAATCTTTTCGAGACCGATTCACCACCGAATGAGTGTTGATAGAGCCTGGCGGCTTGGAGAATGAGTTCGACTGGGGGGAATCTCCCCCAACCCTTTCACAATCTTTTTTTATTTGCCAACATGCGGTGATTGCGAAAAACCCCCCCAATAAAAAATTTTCCCCGACCTTTAAAAGGGAAAATAAAGAGAAAATTGGGTAGGGCCCCTACCATCGCGTCCGGAAAAACCTAAAGGGTTTCCTGGATGAAGGTACCCCCTTTAAAAAAATTCATAAACCGCCCTCGAAAACAACGCCAACTGCTCAAAAGAAAAGACACACCCCAAAGGTTAATATGTCCCCACAATAAAAAAAAGGAAAAGTCTAAAACCGAAAAAAACAAATATTTCCAACTTTTCCCCCAAACTCCGAACCCCAAAGACAAAGTAGGGGAAAGCCCCTAAAAACCAAATCCAAGAAAAACCCCTTTTTCCCCCCAAAAGGGAAAACCAAAATATCATCCTCCCACGCGAGTCCTTCACGGGGGAAAACTTCATTTAAAAAGAAATTTCGCTTATTGTAAATCACAAACGCCAAAACCTTCCGTATGCGGGAAAACCTCCGCTAGGTCATTGTTTGGCCCGGGCCGAAAACCCCGGGTTTCCGGAGGGGAGTTTAAAAATTTGTCCTGGCGTCCCCCGGCAAATAGTCCTCAACACCCAAATTAAACCCAAAAACCCTAGAAAATTTCATGACTAACGGTGACGATATTTTCCCCCACTACCACGAAATTTATAAACAGGAAGATACAAAAGGGCGATAGTAACCAAGGGTGGTTATATTTTTATAAAAAAATTTTCAGCAAAAGGGATGGGGGGGAAAAATAAAAAACGCGGAATCCTCCTAAACCCTCGTGGGGCATAAACGACCCCCCCTTTTGAACATTCTCGGCATGATTGGGAAAGAAATTGACATCGGTGAGGGGCAAAATTTTAAAAAAGGGGTTTTCCCGTTATCCCAGACTCTTACTCAACGGCGATGTACTTCCCTTGGTGTGAAAACTCAAAAAAGCCACTCTTACCTGGGAGGGAAAAAAAGTAAAGCAATGCGCTGGGGTAAATACCCCCCAAAACCGTAAACACATCCGTCAAAAAAAGAAAAAAATAAAAAGAATACAACAAAACCCGGGTGGAATTGGGTGAAACACCCCAAAAACCCCCTTCACAGATAAATCTTCTCACTCCTGTAAAAAATAAACCCTTACCATCCTTTTCAAGCAGGTTTAAACGTAAATAAAGTACCGGGTTTCTAACCTCCTTGTCTACCCGGGGGAAAAAAGGTTAGCAAAAATAGTTCCCCTTGCCCTTTTTAAAAGTGTCGAAAAGTTAAATTTTCCCAAATAATATCCCAAAAACCAAAAAGGGAAAAGGTTTTTTTGAAAAGGCCTATACTGGGGTTCATACGACAAAGAGGACTTTCCCCCGCAAAAAACAACCCAATTCTTTTCATGAATTCCCAATGACTTGATACCGGAAATGAAAGCAAAAGCCAAAAGGGAAACTCAAACCCCAAAAGGGTTAAAAAATTTAAATAAAGGGACAAAAATAAAACACCTACTTTTTTCAGAACAACAAAATTCAATATTCTAAAAATGATCCCTTTTCATCCTAGACCCAAAACAAATTAAAGGTTTTCTCATATAGGGTTTCCCTCCGTTCATTTTAAAGGGGTGGTGACCCTCAGCCCGGGGCCCGGGGGGACCCTCGTACCTTTAATCCCAAAAGGGCCAAAGGGAAAAAATTTCACTTTAATGCTTCAAAATGGAAGAAAGAAATATCATAAAAAAGATCCACGCGGCGTGGTTTTCGCCGTCGTCTTGGTAAAAACCGGATGGTAGTAAGAAATGTTTTTAGACTATCGCCCACAAAAATAAACCCCCTCGCCACAGACTTTTTATCCCTTCCACGTTTGGAAAGAATTGGTAGAACAAGCCGCGGGTTTCAAAAGTTTTAATTTTCCCCTTAGACATGCGCGAAGCATTTTTCCCCGATATTACTCGTGACGAAAGCCGCGATCAAACCACCTTCGCGACGGTTTTACCTTAATCGTTTTCCAAACGCCAAACCATTGGGGCTAAACTTTTCACCCGTATTTTTTTCCAGGGGGAAAGGGCTTCAGAAATTAAACTCCCTCCTTCAAAGGGAGGGGAAAAAATTTCCCTTACGATTTAAATTTCCCTAGGGGCTCCTACGTTTTTCCTCTTCTTTTGGAACGTTTTAAATAAACCTTTTTCGAAGCCCTTACTAAAAAATTTTGGTTGAAATTTAAACCTCAGAAAGTGTCCTTTGGATTTTAAAAAGCCCACTTTTCTCGGTCATGGGTCTCACCGAAAAGTAGCCGGCCAAAAAAACGGGGAAAGCCTTTTAAAAAAAGAAAGCTCCCAAAACTGCCCAAGGAAATCCAAACGTTTTCTTAGGGATTTGGGGTTTTTCTATGGAAAAGCTGTTCCTTCGTTCGGAAATTTTGCAGCTCCACTTACAAATTTAAACCAGACCCCACGTCATTTTCACCTGGACGGAGGTTTGTAAACCCTGCTTTTCAAAACCCCCTTTCACCATATTTTTTAAAAAAAAAAAACTAAACCCTCCCCGAATGACCGGTAAAACCCTTTAAAATGCGCCAATAAAATTTAAATAGATTAAATACCTAAAAGGAAAAGATAACTTTCCCGGACCATCTGTCGCGTCCATTTGGGTTTAAAACCCCCCGCCCCGGAACTACGGGGTTGGGACAAAACCCAACCAAAATTTCCCATTTTTACGTAAAAAGGGAAAACCCTTTGTGGAAAAGTTGGGGGAATATCGGAGGGAGGAAAATTTCCCCAAACCAAACGCATACCAAAAGCCCCCTTTGGTCATTTTTTACGGTAATAATGACTACTATTTATGTTCGAGAAAAAACCGAGGGGAGTCTACAGAAAGGTCCCATAATTCCTCGTATTTTTACCGGCCCCCCCTCCCCAAACAGGCATAAATTTTTCAGGTCACTTGGACAAAAAAAAACCATAAAGAAAGCCGGGGACTATACTTTTGGGGAAAATCTGAAAGTAGTTTGTGTTTTGATTATGTCAAAATTGTGTAAATTTTGCCAGAGATTAAAAAGGAAAGAAAAGGGGGTTTTAAAAACCCTAAAGGGAAATTACCTCCAGTAGAAAAACCTTTAGGGGAGGATGGGGATAGCCTCACTGTTGGTACCCCGGAGAACAAGGTTACCTTTATGTTATGACGGTGTCGATCATTACAGTGGGTTTGTTGGGGTTCCTTCCCCCCTTTAAAACCCAAAACACACTACCACTCAAAAAGACCATGTGGCAGTACCGGCGGACTATGGGACACCCCATGAATTTTCGTCCGGGCCCAAGGGAAAGGGGATTTCACCACCGGAGTTCCACAGTTCGGGCACACGACAAAAAACCCTCTCTGTTTATAAAAACCCCCTCCACCCTAAAGGGAAAATTTCGTGACCGAGAGGATGCCAGGACCCTAAAGGTCGTCCTTTCCCGACCCTGTGCCAAGGACCACCCTCTGGTTGGCCCCCCTTGTTGGCCCCGGGCCCAAAATCACAAATGAATCAAGGGGTACACACCTCCATTGGCCAAAAACCTTTAAACTTCGCTTTTTTCCCTTCGCCCATCCCCCGGGGTTTGGGTTTTGGGCATTTTTAAACCCGAGGGCCCGGGGAAAACAAGACCCAGGGACGTGGCACAGGGCCCAATCCCGAGACCATCAAAAAATTCGCGCCCTTTACGGGACTCCCAAAAAAAAGCGGAAAAATAAAGGGGTTTGGAGGTAGGAGCACGGGTAGGGTTCAAAAAAAAACCACAATAAAGGCACATCCGTAAACTAAATTGTAAAATGGGATGGGGCTATAGGGGGGTGGGGGTCCCTTTGGGGGGTACGTGAAATGTGTTAAAAAATGTTTTCGGCCGGAAAAAAAGTGCAAAGAGCCGCCGAACAAGTGAAGCCCACCCGGGGCAGTAAAGAGGGGGTTAGTAAAACCCGGTGGGAGGGTCCTAAAACCCGACCCTGGACGAGCAACTAGCCCCTCGTTCGGGAACTTCCTAGAAGGCTCATTGAGGAAGAATGATGTTTTTTTTTTTTTAAAGATGTGGTAGAAATGAATACTGAGTCAAAGAGGTGAGTTTTTTGGGTGTCAGACAAAGTTTAAAAAAATTTGGTCTGGGAAATTTTCTCTTTTTCTAAAGCCCGGAGGGTCTTTTTTTCACGGGGTCAGCCTGGTTCAGTGGGAGGGGTAAATTTTTAAAATTTGAATAGTAAATACTGCTACTCACTTCCCGTCCCGACCAGCTTGAGGTTTTGGGGGGGCATTTCCCGGACCGTTAAAGGGTCTCGTTATCTAAACCCAGGGGAAACCGGGGGTGCGCCCCCGGGAAAGAAACCCTTTTTCGACGAGAATTAGGTAAAAAAGTCAGGGGTTTGACAACCACGTCACTAACCCCGGTCAGAGGGCGATTGGGATACTTCCTTTCATTGAATATTCGTGGGAATCTAAACCAAGCACCCCTTTTTCAAAGAATAGAAGAATTTTCCCTTAAATTCACTCTAAATTCGGGCCCATACTCACCATCTTTGAAAGCAGCTTTAAAAAGGGACAAAAAATCCCGTGGTATTTAAAATTTTAAAATTTTAAAAAATTTAATTTTTTTGTTTTCTCGTTTAATTTTTCTTCCTTTCCTCATTCTCACTTCTATCTTCCTTCCTTTCCCTTTCCCCCCACCCCTCCCCCCCGGCATTCCGCGGGCGGTCAAAATTTGTGGGGTACCTTTTTCCGATCAGTGATAACTAATGGGTTCAAAAATTTTTCCCTCCTCCCCTCACCCTCCATCAATTTAAAGGAAAAACCCAAAATTTTTAATGTCCCCTTTAAAAAAGTCCCCATAGTGAGAGATCACGTTTTATAAAATTGGGGTGGGGTTTGTCGAGGGTTTTTTGCTAAATTAAAAGTCGGAAACCCAAATTTTTTGGTTCCCCTTTTTACCCCACCACTTAAAAGACGTGTTCGGAAAACTGGGCCGAAATTCCCAAAAACATTTCCTCGGGTTTTTGGGTTTAAACCCAAAATTAAAATTTTTTCTATATCAAAGTAACATGCCCGTATTATAGGCAGCCCCTTTTTTTAGGTTACTAGTTTTATTATTTTTAAATTAAATTTTTTCGGGATTATAACTCTTTTGGAGAGGGCCCAAATTTCAGGGTATCCCAAAAATTCCCTTTTTTTCCCGCGGGTCTTGCTTCACCCGAAAGGCGGCAGTCCCTCTCCCACTCTCCGACAAGGGAAAACGTACGACTTTCGCTCCTATTCTCCCCCCCCCCCCCTTTTTCCCTTTTTATTTAAAATTGTTTATTATAATTTTTTTAAATTATGGGGACCGATGTTTTGTTTTTCAAAACGTAAAGGGGGCCTGCCCCATCCTTATATTTAAATTTTTAACGGAGTCTCTCTCCCCCCTCTCCGACAGGTAAGACCGGACTCTAGGGGCCCTTTACGCAAAGGGCCCGTACATGGTTTTTTTTTGAACCCCACAAAATTCTTACCCCTTAAAATTCCCTCCTATTTTCTTCCCGGGATAATTAAAAAATTTTTCAGCGGGATTTTTTCCTAAGTTAAGGAAAAATTTATCAATAAGGGTTTAGGGAGGAAAGGGGTATGTCACCAGAGCTTACCTTCACACAGGGGAAAAGAATTTCCCGTTCAGAGTGGGAAAAAATTTTACTTATATCAGATTTAAACTTTTCTGTGTTGGGGTGAGACTTTTTCTGATGCTGGATTAACACTTATATGTTTTTTTCCCGTGATCTCAAACCCAAAGACATCTACTTCACTGAATGGGGTGATGTTTTTTAAAAAATAGTTCTTGTGTTTTATTAATAAAACCCCCGGTGATTTTTTCTGCTTTTGGACAGTAAATTCCCCCCACTTCCAAAAGTCCCCCTTACTGGTATATTCCACATATCATCACGACTACCCGGGTAAAACTAATATAATTTTCTTTCACGTGCTCAGGGGGTTTAAAACAAGGGAATACTCGGTGGCTGGGGGCAAACCTTTCCCCTTAAATCAAAACCCTTTCCCCTTTAACCTTAACCCCCTACCCCTTCCCCTTAAATTCATCCCCAAATTTTCCCTTTCTTTCCGGGAGCGAGAAGTTTTCATACTATAAACCCATGGAAGTCCCTAAAACTATTTTTTATTCTCAATTCAAGTTGGGATCAATGAAAATCATAATCAATTAATATCATTTAAAAAAACCAAAAGGGCCAAACCCGGTATAAAATTCTCCATAAGTTTTTGGGAACACAAAATTTTTAAAATTTTTCCCCGTTGTTTTACTTTCATATTGCTATTAAAAAAACCAATATAATGTAGGTTTTTTAATGATTATTACTATTTTCAGTGAAGAAATTTTTTTTCTTCTCCCAAAATTTAAGTTTCATTTTCCCATTATCTGGGGTTTAAATGCTTTTGATTTTGCCACAACTAAATTTTACAAAAATTTAAAACCTAAAAAATGTATTTTTTATGAAATTTTTGGTAAACAATTTTTTTTAATTTCTAAAAAAAACGTTATTTCCCAGTGTTTTAATGTATTTTTTTGAAGTGCTAAAAATTTCGAAAATTAACTTGTTTTTTGCCCCTTTTTTTGATAGAAAACTCAAAATTAAAATATTAAGTTATTTTTTGATAGAACATGCCATTTTTAAAAAACTGTTAAACGTCTTTCTATTTTTTTTGTAAATTGTAAATTTTTATTTTTAAAAAATCAAAAGGGGGTTTTACTTATCATATTGCTATATACCCCAAAAATGTAGTGTTTTCATATTTTAGCTAGTTAAACCGTGAAAATTTTTTTTTTTCAACAAAAATTTTTGTATATTCCCCTTTTTATCTGAGGGAAAAAAGCTTTTTTTATATTTTTCCCCAACTACCCTTTTTAAAAAAAATTAAAAACCTAAATTACTTCTATTTTGAAAATTTTGGGACATTTTTAATCCTAAAACAACGTTTTTTTTTAATTGTTTTTTAAATTTTTTTTTTGAAGTGTTAAAAAAAATTTTTAAAATTTCATTATTTTTTGGGCCTTTTTTTTTTTTTTGAGAAAATTTAAAATATGGTATTTTAGTTGTTTTCGATAGAAAATGCTATTTTAAAATAACTTTTCAAAACTTTTTAAAAGATTTGAGGCTTGAAATTTTGGGTGAAAAATTTGGAGAAATTTTATATATTTTATATATAAAAAATATTATAATTTTTATATATTTTATATATAAAATTATAAGTTTTTTTCATAGTTTTTTTGTAAATTTTTAGTGTTTTTATCATAAATTTTAAAAAAAATCTACCTTTTTATAATGCCCCTATCCCTCCCCAAAATTGGGGTTTTTTTTCAATGATTTAAGCTATTTTTTCGCTGAAATATAAATTTTTTTCCCCCAATTGAAACAACCAATCCTCTTTTTTTGAATTTTTCACCCAAAAATAGCCTACATTCCCTTTGCCCAAAATAGAAATTTAAAAGGCTATTTTTTTGTCATATAACGTATATTGCCAGCGTTTTTTATTTTTCTTTTAAACTGTAGTAATTTTTTGGGTAATTTCCAAAAAGTTTTTTTCTTTCATATTGGGTATAACCCATAAAAAGTGTGTTTTTCAAGAGTTTTTGCCCAGTTTTTCCGTGAAGAGTTCTTTTTTTTTTTTAAAAAAAATTAAGTATATTCCCCTTTTTTCTGTAGGGAAAAAATGTTCGTTATTTGCCACAACTACAAATTTTTCAAAAAATACCTAAAAAAAAATGTATTTTTCATGAAATTTAGGGATCAATTTTAATCCAGAAAAAACCCTTTTTTTTTTAAAAAATGTTTTTTTTTTTAAAAATTTTTAAAATGCTAAAAAATGTCGAAAAATTTGGGATTTTTTTAGCCCTTTTTTTGGGGAAGGAAAATTTTAAAAAAATTTGGGATTATATTTGTTTTTGATAGAAAATGGGTATTTTAAAAACTGTAGCCCTTTTAAAAGGTTTTTAGGCTATATATTTTGAAGAATTGTATATTCAATTGTTTTTTTCATAGTTTTTTGTAAATTGTAGTTTTAAAATTTAAAATAAAAGGAATTTACCTTATGATAATGCTTTTAAAAACCCCCAAAATGTGTTTTTTTTTTCAAAGAAAAACTATTTTTTGGCCCATATATAGCTTTTTTTCTTACCTATTCAAACAACCAAACCTCTTTTTTGAATAATTTTGGGCCCCATAAGTAGCCTTTATTACATTTTTGCTAATAAATGAATTTAAGAGGGTTTTTATTGTCAAAAAACGGGATATTCCCAAACTTTTTTTTTTAGTTTTTTTTTTAAAATGTAGTGTTTATTTTATATATAAAAAGTAATTTTTTCTTATCATATTGCAATAAAACCCATTTTTTTAGTGTTTTCCAAAGATTTTGCTAATTTTTCAGTGAAAAAGGGTTTTTTTTTTTTTTTTACAAAATGAAGTACATTCCTATATATTAAAATTGTAAAAACCCTTTTTTGATATTTTTTCCAAAAACTACCTTTTACAAAAATTAAAAACTAAAAATTGTTATTTACAGAAATTTTTGGGATCAAATTTTTAAACCCAAAAAAAACGTTATAAACAAGTTTTTAATGTTTTTTGGGTACAAAAAAATGGGAAATAAACCCATTTACCCTTTTTTTGGAAAAAGAAAATTCAAAAAATTTTTTTTATAGGGGTTTTTTTCGATAAACCTCAATTTTACACTCTGTAAGCGTTTTTTATAAAATTTCCTTTTTAAACTTTAGTGTTTTGTATAAAATACAAGTAGTTTTCTTATCATATTGCTATATACCCAAAAAAATTTTTGTTTTCCCAAAAAATTTTAAACCCAGTTATAGTGAAAGTTTTTTTTTTCTTTTTAACAAATTGAAGTTTTATTCCTTTTAATCTGTAAAATTAAATACTTTCGTATTTTCCACAAAATACATTTAAAAAAAAAAAAAATAAACCCAAAAAATGTATTTACATGAAATTTCGGATCAATTTTTAATTTTTTAAAAACAAAGTTTTTTTAAGTGTTTTTAAATGTATTTTTTTGAAATTTCTAAAAAAATGTCGAAAAATTGGGCATTATTTTTGGGGCCCCTTTTTTTTTTAGAGAAAATTCCCAAAAAATGGTATATAGTTGTTTTCGATAGAAAAATCTTTTTTTAAAATGCTGTAACCAAAAAAAGAGTTTTAGGCTATATATTGTTTATAGAACTGGGATTTACAAGTTTTTTTCATAATTTCTTAAAATATTTTTTTGTTTACTTCCCTAAATAAAAGGGGTTTTAAACCTTTAAAATAAAGCTTTAAAACCCTCAAAAAGTGTTTCTTTTTAATTATTTTAAACTATTTCCCAAATATAGCTTTTTTTCCCCACAAAATTGGGAAACCCAAAACCCAAATTTTCCCCTTTTTAAAAAAATTTTTCCCCTATAAGGGAGCCACATTCCTTAAACTAATAAAAGAAGTTAAAAAGGTTATTTATTATCATATAAAGTTTTTGCAATTGTTTTTTATAGTTTCTTGTAAAATTAGTGTTTTTTGTATATATACAAATATTTTACCCTTTTCAAATTTTTATATATTTACCCATAAAATGTAGTGTTTTTTTAATGTTTTAGCTAGTTACAAAATGAAAGGTTTTTTTTTTTCTACAAATTTTAAGTACTTCCCCATATTCTGGAGGGTTTAAAAAGCTTTCGATACTTGCCACAAATACATTTTAAAAAAATGAAAAACCTTAAAAAAATGTATTTTTTTATGAAAATTAAAGGGATCAATTTTAAACCAAAAACAACGTTTTTTCAAGTGTTTTTTAAAGTATTTTTGACGTGCTCCAAAAAGTCGAAAATTTTAAAATTATTTTTCCCTATTTTGATAAAAAAATTCAAAAAAATTGGGGAAAATTAAAATTGGGTTTTTGGAAAAGAACATGCTATTTTAAAATACTGTAAGCTTTTAAAAAAGGAAATTTGAAGCTATATATTGTGTAGAAATGTTTTATTACAAATGTTTTTTTTATAATTTCTTTTAAAAAATTAAGTGGGTTTTATTTATAAATAAAAAAGGGGGTTTAAAACCCTTTTGATAAACTTTTTTAAAAACCCCAAAAAAGGGGTACCTTTTCTATTTTTAAAAAAGATTTTTTAAAAAAAAGTTTTTAGA
>JACEEZ010022264.1:0-5000 GCA_016584305.1 Chionoecetes opilio
CGTCTGAGCAAAAGATTCGAGCCTCCAATTCTTTTGGCGCGCTGCGTGAGCGGGTGGTGCCACAATTTTTAGAACATTATACGTAACTAAGTTTTGCAATATCAAAATAATGCTGTTTCCAAGGTCTGATTTAAAATATATTTATTATCAGTGATTCTGGAAGACAATATTAGAAATGGAAGACATACATGATGTGAAAAATTGTGTCTCGCTGCTTAAAGGGGGGACAGCGGCACCGCTGCTTGAATGTAAGCTCGACCACCAACCACCACTACCTCTTGTGTTTTTTAAAGCGTTATTTCTCGTGTTCTCTAGTTGAACTAGTTCTAACCCTCTCACGTGCCCCTCTAGTAGTACCTATATACCATCCTTCCTACAGCATCACGCTACGCCATCAACACCCTCACAGGCCGTGTAATAGGTAGTAATTTTTAGCGACTTAAAAAATACATCCCGACTGGCGATATGTGGAAACACTTTTGGACCCCGATATACAGATTCCACTTGTACCTTTCCCATAGCCTGTTGTTAGGGGTTTGTAGCGCAATATAGATAGGCCAGGGAGTGAAGGGGGATATAGTGAAGGGAGTAATAGGTGTGTCATGGGGTACAAAAGGGAGGAAGTAAGGAAAGCAAGGGAGTTTTATACTGTAATTTTTTCTGATATGAGCGAGCGGGAGTGATCGACCAGTGAGACGAGGTAACGTCACGGTGACGTCACGATAACAAGACGGACGTAGCAAATACGTGAAGTCTGAACCGGGCCTAAGTCGTTGATGTAAACAAAAAATAATAAGTGTAGTCTTTTCGTAATCGCATTTATTCGGCCGTAGATACTCGCGGTGGATTTAACCGTTTCAGTATTTGTACATTTTTTCTCACCTTCACTGCTTTTATTAAGTATACATTCTGCGTCTTCTTACATAATAATGTGACTATAAGCACACTGCAGAGTTATTTATATACCTAGAGAGCGAGTCCCGCATCCCGCTGTATTGTGATGAGTGACGCCCGCAGCCTAGCGCGGCGACCAAATCTGGCTTCACACATCTTATTCCCAACTAGTTTTCTGACACCACCATTTGACATTGAAGGAAATAAAACTAGTGCCACCATCGTCTTCCTGAGAATATTATGCATCATATTAGCATAAATCTGCAACAATAATATCAATTATACGAAACTGACGGCTAAATAAAGTAGCGCATGAACATTTTCTCACATTTTTTTCTTTCAACTCCTTAGTGGTCAGCTATTTATCATCGTACCACTTTTGTAAGCACGGTTCCTGAATGTACACGCTTTCCTGATTATGTTGCTATATGATACGTCCCGTTGTGAACATATCTAGACCTAAAGGAATATTTTGTTTCTGAACTTCAATTAAATTGTTAACGAGAAATGCCTATGCCTCATCAGCGCTGACCTCACTGACTCCACCCACTGTAGTAAAGACCTGCTTGCATCTTTGTAATCTTGATTTCTCCAACAATAAGCCTGGTCTGACCTCACCTTACCCTATAACACTTCACCTAAAAAAATAACAAATTTCGCCACCGGCCCGCCGCCTGTGTACCCACTGGCCACAGCGCTCCACGCTGCGTGCGGCACTGCCCGCAGCCTAGTGATGTGCGGTATTAAGAAAATACCGGTATTGCCGATACCGGTTTGCGGGAACAATACCGATACCGGAAATACCGGTAAAAATTAAGATACCGGTATACCGATACCGGACCTAAATACCGGTATTACCGGTATCGGTATTTGTTTTTTTTGGTGTTTTTTTACATGTCCATTCCAAGACAATTATTAACCCCTACAGCATCGCCCCCCCCCCTTAAATAAAGTTCCTATGCTCGGCCATTTCTTTTATTACAGTTATGAACCCCTGACGTTAGCATCGCTAAAGGTAAGGTAAAGAGGGGAGCATAAGCTTAGCTGCGCGTGGCATGCGGTGCTCATCTCCGTGGCATTAGCCCTTACAGCCTATGGTGGGTGAGAACCCATATAATATCCGAGACACTCCCGCTGTAATTATACATTGAACCCGGGTTAACACAGGACAGCATAGATCCCCTAACACCGTTTTCTGTGACGTCGGCCAAACACAGTTGTAAGGGGAGACCAATTAAACTATGTTTGAATAATTTCGTCGTATCGACGCAGCTGAGTGGATCTCCGCTGAAACCCAGACAGCTCTCTCACAGACTACCCCTCGAGAGGTGTCTGCTAGTGCGTCTGCTAGTGCTATAGGCTACAAGGCCCAAGGACAGGACCTATAAAGGCACAGGAAAATACTGAAGAACCAAGAACGGGAAGAAAATGTGTCATAAACCACCTACCAAAAAAATGCCCAACAAGAATAGCATCCCCCCAAAACACAATAGCATATCAAGAAAAGGAGCAAGGATGTTCAATCAACTCCCGAAGAATATAAGAAACATATCGGGAGTAAAGACAGAAAAATTCAAGAGGGAACGGGACAAACCCTACCCGGGTCTCCCAGATCAACGGAGTGCCACCCTATACAGCACTCCGGCCAACACAAAGCAACTCTATAACCGTCCAGCTGGAGTACCAGGGGAAAAAGTGAGGGTGGCAGCACCGCCGTGGCCTTGCCTCACAATCCAACGAGGAGCAACGCTCCCTTGAGGAAAGAAGCGTTTCAAGGTAAATTCCAACGAGGGAGCAACGCTCCCTTGGGGCGAGCGCTTCAAGGAAAATTCAAGGTAAAAACATCATTACAGTTAAGTCGTCAGGACAACTTTTTTTTCTGGTACAGAGGTGTGGTGGCGTTAATAGTTACATTTCTACATCCAGGATTTCAGGACAGTTAAAGGGGGCTATCTGGAGTGTCTGTGTCATTTTGTGTCTTCATCTTCATAGTAGGGTTATAAATGAACAAATGACAAAAATATCTAAAAAGTGGCTACCAACAATAAAGTCGCCATCTAGTGTTTATTTACTGTGTGTCTTTACCGCTGTCGTCGTCGCCCGAAAAAAAAACGCGTTGTGAAATTTGAAACCGTATATACTTGCAGATACAAAGCATAAAAACAACGCTAAACAGGGAGATTATAGTCATGAAAATAAAAACTACTGTGTATCATCTTCAGTGCACATAAAATTCAGTATTATATTCAATTTTTATGAGAGTAGGTTAACAAAATCGCAGATAAATCGTAGGTGGAAAGCGGCTTGGTGCCATGTCGATTGAGTCATTTTGAAGGGGGAATTTGGGCTAAAAACACTTTAGGAGTATTAGATTCCAGGAAAAACTCTGTGATAACGTCTTGCCGCATTCCACAAACTCAGTAGACTCATGGACGTTTGTGTGCGTGTGTGAGTGTGTTGGAATCACCCCATAACACAAAAGGGTTGGAATCACACGGAACACAAAGGGTTGGAATCACATGGAACACAAAGGGTTGGAATCACACGGAACACAAAGGGTTGGAATCACACGGGAAAATAAAGGGTGGAATCACACGGAACGTGGTCTACCCCAGGCACCCTTTACCAGTGACCAACAGCAGCAAAAAACACGATTAGAGTTTGCAATCACATGTTTTTCTAACATATACTACTACTACAAACATCAATACGTGGGTCCGTAGGGCCCACAAGCACTTGTTAGTATGTATAATGTAACCTCTAAATAAGGAAATAACAAATATTTTATTTAAATAAATTGCTTTTAAATTTATTTTTGGACATAGTTCATGAATTCCTGAGAAACAGTATCGAGATATATAGCCAGAGCCGGGCTGTATTTTTAATACATTTGTGTTTTTAAAAAATCTATTTTTAAATACATTAATCTTCATGTATGTAAATAAAGTAATTAAATACTTTAATGAGTATTAAATACATTGTATATACATATAAAAAGTAAATACTTTTTTATTTTATTTCTTTATTTTTTAAAATTAATTAGGCCATAAACCGCCCAACTATCTAGCTGGTAATCCTAGTGTTACAGTGAACCAGGTCTCAACTTTTAGGAAATTTCCTTATTTTTAAGGAAATTTAGGCCTGACAAGGAAACTTCTAAGGAAACGCAAAATCTAGGAAATCCTAAGGGGAAAAAAAATTTAGACATTTTTTAGAGGGATGCAGATTAAGATTAAATAGCCAGGGGAGATGATAATAAAGAGTTTGAAATTTAGATTTCATTATTTTGTACTACTAGATTTTAGAATTAAATAAGTGAATACTTTCGAAACTTGATTTAATTTATGGCATAAAAATTTGTTTTATCTAAAATGTATTTGAATACAATTTAAGTATTTAGTATTTAAATACATTCGTAAATGTATTTAGTATTTACATACATTTCTCCCATGTATTTAGTATTAAATTACGTTACAAGGTACAGTAAAACCCTTATAACTCGGCACGATAGGGGCTCTGACCCTTGCCGAGTTATTTAATATGCCGACTTATGCAAATGCCCTCCCTGAATAGGTGTAAAAAAAAAAAAAAAAAAAAAAAAAAAATAATAATCATAATAAAAAAAGTAAATTTCAGTAAAAACCTTATAAATGGGCACGATAGGGGCTCTGGCGATTGCCTAGTTATTCAATGTGCCGAGTTATGCAATGTCCTCTGATATGGGTATAAAAATATAAAAAAAAAAAAAAAAAAAAACACCGGTACTACTGTAAAAATACAAAAAACTACAATTACCAATGAAAGGTAGCAGCAGGCACGTAATCCAAGGAGAGGGGAGCCTTTTTGTAACATGTAGAAGACGTTAGGGGCACTCGGTCGCATTTTAACAATGATATCATTTTTTTAAGTTGATTAAGGATTTTCTAGTGCGCCTGTGATTTGAGGCTCATGCCACCCACTGTGTCCTCCCATGCACTGGCAGTCGAAGGTAGAGTTAATGGCAGGGCATAGTGTTGCAGTAATTAAGTGCTCAAGTGATGTAAAATTAAGTTGTACAGGGACAGCACGTATACAATACAGTACAGAGTTGTGATTATAAAGTGTTA
>JACEEZ010022264.1:10000-24139 GCA_016584305.1 Chionoecetes opilio
ACAACCATGGACTGGTTTTGAAAAAGATATAAAAATTAAACCGTAAAAAAAAAAAAAATTTGGCACTGCACTGGTTTATTTATCAAAGTCTCTAACTTACCGTCTAGCCAATTGTCAAATTGTATAATTGGTGGACGATAGCAGGCATGCTGTCCTCAACCTTTCCAGCGTGTGAGCTGGTGTAGACTGAACGACGCCAATGACCGTTGCAGGAGTACGTGGTCGAAAACTAAACGCGTTAAATACGGGCTGATACCAGTCTTAAATAGGTAAATAAGCTCGGCCAAGATAACGCGCTGCTGATTCTGAAGTGTTTTCTGAGCAATGAGCCGTACGCACCAGCGTTTCTCGGCAAATCCCCGCAATTGCGACAAAAAAACACAATACCGAAATCCAAAATACCGACCAAATAATATACCGATACCGGTATAAGAGTACCACCAATACCGATAACCGGAATACCGAAAACTCAAAATAACGGGTAATACCGGTAATACCGGATGCTTAAAAACCGGTATTTCGGTTAATAACGAAAAAAGGTGCACATCCATACCGCAGCCCCAATTCTTATCAGGCAGCCGTCGGGAAAGGTTTCTGGCTGCTCTCGCTCATAACTCAACGCACACCAGTGTAACAGCTGGACCCTCGGGGCTCGGTTTGGCGAGCTGATATACGTTGTTGCCTGGGCTCACCACTTTCACATTCAACGTGTCTCTAGAAACTGACAACAGTGAGCGGGATTTTAGTCCCGTGCTCGTGTTAACAGCTAGTCTAGTAACTGATTTTAGCTTGAACTGTAACACTTGTGTAATGATTCCTTGAACGAGTCGCTCGCCCACAGGGTGTAGTGGCTGCCCAGGAGGTATTGTTGAGCTGCGGTAAACAGCGTAGCTCAACGTGGTTGCAGATTCATTCTGTCGCTCTTAGCGTCCCATTGGTGAGGTACAAAGTCGAATCTCCTAGTCACTGGCCGTACACACAAGGGGGTGGCATCAGGGGCTAGTTAAAGGAAGTACCAAGGGTGGGAACCTGCTGTTAGGGGACAGGCGAGAACCCTCAACGGGGCAGCTCCACTTGTGTCCTGCTGACGCTCATGAAGTGGGCGGGGGAACGCTGGTGTGGTAGACTGTAGGCAGAGTTTTTGTGTTTTAGTTTGATTGTATTTTTTTTTTTTTTTTAGATTACATTTGGCTATAGCGCCCGAAAGCAGTGATTCTAAGGCTCGGGATGGTATAGGCCCTGGAGGTTCACCCGACGGCTGTGAGGTTGCCTTCGCAGTGGTGGATCAGTTAGGGTTTTCGATAGTGACGCCTGTGATTAGAGGCTCATGCCCCCGCCCCCGTCTTTCGCTGCACTCGCAATCGAAGTCAGAGTTAATGTGCCGGGCATGTGGGTCATCTTAGGCCACTCAACGGTACAGGAAGATTTTGGTCTCATCGGGGATCGAACTCGGGTAACCGAGAACGCCCACCCGCAGACGCTATCCACTCTGCAACCGCCTACCCTATAATAGATATTGGTCTTGTTTTTGTTTTTAAAACTAGGTACCGGTCATGCTTGTTTGAGGGCTTAAGTAATTATTGTTCCTGCTATTTCTGTGGCAGTTGGATCAATTTTTCCTGACGTGGAAACTTTCTGATGATGACGTTGAATGGCTCGTTCGTGTCAAAATAACAGGCCGACGAACTATGACGACAGAGAAAAAAAGGACAGCTCTCCTTGGATTCTTGCTTGAACTATTGCCTGAATATAAGGCGACTACTGGAACAAAAAATGTATTTGCTCCACTTATGCCACCCGAAATATCCCTAGATAAGCGAAGAAGATAATATTGAAAGTATTCTCAAATTCCCTGAGGCTCCTATTATTAACATTACTTTCAACACAATATTTTTGCAAAGTAATGCATTGATACTGGACTGAGGACATTTAATCCGAGTATACCAGCACGTGACATACAACAAGAATCGTATATTCCTATAATGTGTTGCATGAAATTTACAACTCGGAAATCACAATGAAAAAAGGGACTTTAGTAAATATAAGGGTTTAAGATCTGCTCGGAAGAGCTTCAGAACAGCCTAGTACGTATTAATTCCTTTTAGTATCCCTTTAGTAATGAGTATTCGTTTTTGAAATTAATATTGGCATTTTGTTCTAGAATTTATCACTCATGGTTTTCATAACGTAATACTTTTATACAGGATTTGTTATGTTCCTCTAAATTGCTTCCAAATGCATTTCGAGATTTTTGCTCTGCCCATTTTTTTAACGAATTTAAGACATTAAACCTCCCATCAACTAGTGCTATAAATGTTGCAGTTTCCATAATCTTCACTCTGCAGTACACCTTTTTGTCCTAGATAAGTACTGACTTGGAACAGGTTTCTGAAATAAGCTGGACATCGTATTTCATAGATGTTTGCATTTTCATGCGCACTAGGATCTTCAGGAGACTCAGTTGGGGACCGGTCATCTCTGTGTCCCAATTCCCGGGGGAAGCCCCACCCAGCTCACCGGCGGAGGAGAATCCGAGTCGGAAAGAGGACGATTCGTGTGTTAGGCATGCTGACGGCGAGAGGCGGCGGGGGGGGGGGCCAGGTCTAGACCCTAGTTACAAACCTTTCTGTACCTTACAAGACCGCCCCCTTAACTCTTTAATGGCCTCTAAGGTTCCTATTTTTTGTGGTTAAAACTTTCTCCACGAGGCCTGGTTGATAACCAGGCTCCAGGATGTGCTACCTCCGTTAATGTGCCATCAGCAGGCGTTCTTTCTATCCCCCTCGTCTTCTTCCATTGGGTGCGCTTTCGGCCTCTACCGCGTGGAAGTCTTTCCCGTGACCTAGCATTTCGTTCACCCTTTGAACCTTAAAGGTGTAGAGGTACGAGCGCACAGGTGCCGGGAAGGTGCCACCTTCAGCCTTGCTCACTATGTAAGGAAGCCGGATCGCTCACTTGTTGGCGAAACGAAGAAAAAGAATAGGGAAATATCTAGGCTGCCTGCTGTTAAAGCACTGGAAGGGGACATGTTAGCCGGCGGCTATTCACTAAAGTTTTCTAGAGATTAAAACCACGTTGCCCGGAGGGAACCGCTTGGAGGCCTCTCCCCTTCAAGGTACTTCTGAATACAAACAAGTCAGAATTTCTGACTATCTACTCCCCTCAAGAGTAAAATACGCTGGACAGCGTATTTTGCTCGCTGTCGCTGCTGACCCTTTTAATTTACATGTCAACTTATTTTATGAGCCAAGCTGTTTAAGTCATTGCAATCATTTATCTAATGGAGGAGTCAGACACCTGTCTCCCATTAGAGATAATCCTGAATCAATAAAAAAAATTTAATCAATGTTATCATATGTAGAGCATCTGCAAAAACAAATATTTTTCTTACAGCAACAGGATAAAAAAAAACCATGCTTGTTACAGTGGGGTCTATACCAACAATATTTTCTACATGGCTAAGTTGCAGGCACAATGGCCACAAAAATGTAACTTGCATTTTCAACTTTTTTTTTGTTTATATAGAGTATCGAAATTGTAATAAATTGTCTGTTTCCAGTTACATGCAACCCCACGGAGCATGAAAACTTGTTTATCATCGGGCTTGTAAAGTGTATCAGTACCTTTATCAACCACTTCTCTTGGTATGGATATTTACATCAATGACAAGACTGCTAATTTCTCAGCTTTATGTTTTCACACTTTGTCTTTACTGTCTAAAAAACAGTGCAGGAATGCCAGGCTCGCCAAAAAAAGTTTTGGGGTTTCTAATTTAAAGGTTGATTTATTTAAGACAAAAGGAACTAACCCTTTAACAGTTTAATGATATTCATAGTGCTAGAACGCCGAAGTATAAAAAAAAGTTGCTGCAATGTAATCTTCTGGCCAGCATCTAACACTTAAGTCTAAGTCTGTTCACCAGAGCAGAAATGTGTTCGGTAAAAATATGGATGTAATATATTTTCAACTGCAGATTTGATTTTACTTTTCTTTGTCTTACCCCGCTGTGGCGAGTCACCTTGTCGTGGTGGCGGGGCTTGAAGCGTGGTCGACGGCGCCACCTACTCTGGCGGCCTGCCTGCCATTGTTGGGTTCGGTGGCCGCTCGGCCTCGTGGACCAAGCGCTCAACCCTTCGGCCACTGGGAGGGTGGAAGCCTTCGGTGATGCGCCTTTATGCTTACTCCCCCTTTCTTCCTTTCTTAGGCGATTCTAGGCCCGGTGATGAGACCCTTATCTTCCGTATCATGCCTTCTTCTTCCTTGATACTTCACGCTCCGCTCCCCAGGTGTTTGCCGTGAGTGGCATTCCTGTATATTCCCCACACGCCCCTCTATCTGGAAGGTTGAGGTCCACCGCGAGGGCGGGTTGGTAGTCCTTCGGTTGGGCACCACGCTTCTGTTGGTAGGGGGGTTGGGCGGTAAGACGGGAGGGTACAGTGCGGCCCCGCTGGATCAATCAGGATGGTTCATGCGTTGGCATAGGGGCCAAAGCGGAGGTTGCATGGTGGGCACCGCTCGGTCCCGCCGGCGCCACCACACAAATAGGAAACCGAAGCGTATACTCCCTGCTACCCCTGGAGCTGTTGGTGAGGTCCTTCTCAACAGACAGCTTCCCCTCTTTGGGCTCCGTTGGTGGGTGGGGGGCGTGGGGAAGTGAAAGTAAATGTTTTGAGTCAACTCAATTAATTTACCCCGGCCTGCTACTCTCCTGACCGTCCGCTTGTTCCTCGACTCCTCTCATTGAATTCCTCTCACATTGCCACTCTGGCCGCCTTTCCAGGCCCGACGTGGCACGAAGCGGGCACCGGCCCCTTCCTCCTCAAGCTCCCCGGTCTGGCGGTCCCGCACCAAGGGACGCAGGGACAGGGNCTCCCCAAGCTTTCACCTCCTTTTGCTTTTTATATCTTCCCATGCCCTTTCATACTCTATTCTTTCAGCTTCACTGTTTGACCTATTCTTTCTGAGACTCCTACACTTCCTATTTGACTGTTTCCTTTCTTTCCTGGCCTTGTCGATCTCATTGTTCCACCAACTCTTTCTTGTCCTGCCATTTGCTCTCTTACTTGTTCTGCCTATGCTCTCTGTCCCTATTCCTACGTCACCGAGCCTGATCTTGAGTTGGCCGCATCGTCTGGAGTATTTTGAGAACTCGGGGATTTTGCAGATTTTGATTGCGGATTATTTAAAAGCGGCTGACTGGATGCAAAAAGTGACGACGTATTGTTGATATACTCGTTAATGGCTATGATTTGATTGCATTAAATCAGGAATGATGAAATGGTCTGGACGACTACTTTAAGACATCTGGTAAAGGGCTAACCTTTCGGTGCTCTCTGCCGTATGTCATACGAATGGTTGGTAGCACTGCCATAAGTGCTTCGATCTCACCACAACTCATACGTCTTATTAGTTCGTATCCTCACGAATAATTGTTTTAGGATTCATTACCAGAAGTGTTAAAAGTAGAAGTGCTGAGGTAGTTATAAAGCAGTGGTTGATCCTGGGTTCGGTGAGCCAGTCCCAGAGGTTCGACTGAGGCCCTCCGAAATACATTGCAATTTTGCTATTATTGTAAACTCCCTCAGCTGTTGAGGCTCGCTTCGCACAAGCCCCCCCCCCCCCCCTTTATAACAATCCTGGATTCACCCCCGTATTTATTCCCCTTTCTTTTTAAGGACCTATATACGCCACTGCTTCAGAGTCATTCCTTCCTTATTTCATATTATTATTCAAATATACTCTTGAATTTTGACGCAATTTTTCTTTATATTTTTGCATAGATTAAAATGGAATTTGGTCTTATTTTTATACAAATTTACTATTAAATTTTGAAGCAACTTTTCTTGATTTTTTTTATATATATTTTATATGTATATTTTTGTAATTTATATTCTTGCATGTGAGTTATGTTACTCTCTCCATACTCCTGCCGGTGGTGATGTATGTGGCCTTCAATGGCTCAGGTGTAAAGATGAAATGTCCTAGCGATCATTGCTGGGCTGAATATACCTCTCATTCCACATCGAATAATATGAAACCTTAACGCAGTATATCTATTGAACCTTTGAAACACCCTTGGATTGTTTTAGACATTGTCTCATCGGCGGCAGATATGAAGCTTTGAAACCTTATCTGAACAGTAGCTTAAGGGATTCAGGCTTGCCAACCACGAGCATGTAACTGCGTTAGGGTTTTCAAAATGTTTCACGAGTTACATTTCATATTCGGACAAAACCGGGACACGACTTTTGTCTTAGACTGTACGTATATATAACGTTAATTTCAAAAGTTTCAAGGAAGTGCACTCCACAAGGCTATTTTTATTCCACTATATGTGCCTGTACTGTGTGCCACAATTTGAACGATTTCATGCAGATTTAAAAGCCGCGCAAAATTTCATCTTTGGTTTTTCTCTTGCGCAGATGGCGTCCTCAGTACCAAGTACACGAAGTGCACCGGAATGGTGGTTATTAGACAGTCCCTTCGATTTTTTCTCAACTGCCCGGCTTCCGACGCGAGGTGACGTACTTCGCATGTCACAATTATTTCACCTGAAGCAGAACCTGCCTTTCCCGGAAAGCTGCTGCTGCGGAAGCCTGCTGCGCCATCTGGACGAGGGCAAGGATCCCAACCCAGCGGTTGGATCCTGCTGCGGAAGTTGGAGAAGTTGATGCGGGAATACCAGAACCTCAAGAAGAGCCGAAAGCGAGGTGACACGCAGGCGAGGATTTCCAGGACTCCCTCGGCGACCTCTTCGACATTGGAGCCAGTGACGCCCTGGCGCAGATGACCTTCGAAGAGGATCGCGTGTTTTACCAAATGCAACGCGAGGACGTCACCTCCTGCAGCATTTCTGGCTCTGATCTCGTAACAGCGGGGAGGGAGAGTTGGAAGCGACTTCGGCAAGAACAAGACAAGGCGAGAAGGGCGAAGGCAAAGGCCGAGGCAGCTTCATTCTCGGTGGCAGCGGCTCAGCTGACTTTCACGTCCTCCTCCAACCTCGAGTCCCAGGACGACGAAGACTTCGTTCCTACTCCCGGTTGCTCGACAGCGCCCTGCGCCTCATCCCAGCGACGGAAGAACATCTTCGCCTCCCTGCTGTCGTGTCAGCCCTCGATCGAGTCAACCTTTCGGACCGTGGAGCCGTGTTCGTGGCAGGAGCCGTGGCAGGGGCCCTTGGCCATGATATCTCGAATATTACCCTCTCCAGAAGCTCAGTCCGGCGATCTAGGCGGCAGGCACGGCTTCAAGCGGACACTCAAGATCGAGAAGGCTTCACCCCCAAAGGTCCGCTTCTCCTGCACTGGGACGGCAAGCTTCTCCCAGACTACACTGGGGATGGGGGGACGGTGGACCGTGTGGCCGTGCTCGTTACTGGCCCGGGCGGTTTCGAGAAGTTGTTGGCTGTGCCGAAGACGGAAAGGGGAACGGGGGAGGTACAAGCGGCGGCATGCATGGTGGCTCTTGACGGTTGGTCACTCCGTTCTCATATTCAAGGCCTGGTCTTCGATACGACCGCCTCCAACACGGGTGTCCACCATAGAGCCTGTACGCTGACCGAAGAAGGACTCTGGAGGGAACTCGTGTGGACAGCTTGTCGTCATCATGTCTTGGAGATCGTCTTCTCCAGTGTCTTCAAGATAGTCTTCGGTCCGACGGGAGGACCTGAAACTGGACTCTTCAAGAGGTTCAAGATGAAGTGGCCCAACGTCAACCAAGAGGTGTACGTTGGTGCCCCCAGCGAGATGTTCCGCGACCACAGATTGGAAGAGCAGCGCATCGACATATGGTTTCCTACATCCAGCAGGCTATGAAGGAGCAGCAAGTGCGAGCAGACTACGCCGAGTTCCTCAGCCTGAGCCTCCACTTCTTGGGTGGAGGGGGTGACCAGCGGGCCAAGTTTCGGCCCCCAAGCCCGACGCATCACGCGCGGTGGATGGGGAAGGGATTGTACGTCCTGAAGATCTTCCTCTTCCGGGACCAGTTCCGTCTCACTGCCAAGGAATCGCGTGCCGTCAGATCACTCTCGCTTTTCGTCGCCTTGATCTACGTCCGATTCTGGAACGAGGCTCCGCGTGGCGTACAGGCCCCCCGCAACGACTTGGACTTCCTCCAAACCCTTCGAGCGTACCCGAACAAAGAGGTCGCAGATGCTGCCATCACCGCCTTTGCACACCATCTCTGGTATCTGGCGGAGCACCTGAATGGACTGGCGTTCTTCGACGAGGACGTGGACGTGGCGACGAAGCGCAGATGGTGACCAACCTGAGCGAGAAAGAAGCCAGGGTGCCCCCGTCGTTTGCAAGGAGTCCCAGAGATCGGAGTCGAGCTGGACGAGTTCGTGACCAAGGGGACACTGAAAAGTTTAGCGTCATTGCTGAGCAGGGGATGGTGAAGGCAAAACGTCCTTCTTGAAGGAAGCCCCCGGGAAACGGGGAACGAACGAGACGTTCCTGGAATGAGAAGTCTGGGGGGTTTCTTTAAAGGTCGTAAAACGACGCAGCAGAAAGAACTGTTTCCCTCGCCGACATTTAACCGTCGCTGATAAGGACGAAGAGCAAAACATACCTCTCCGCCTCGTGGCGGATCACCGTCGGGGCCTCCCTCCCTCCGACCGGGGGGGAACTGATGAAAGGGGATGTTGCAAATGTAGAGCATTTTTATTGATTCAGTTATTCATTTTTCATAGAAAATGGAGTATCTATGCAAAAAGAACATAAATTTAACTCCCTTCATTTTTCTCTTTTGTCGTCAAAAAGACGCCTTTTTGGCGACCCCAAAAATTAAAAATGCAATGTCTTAAAATTAGTTTGAATGTTACTTAGGAACAGTGTAAAAAAATAAAACTTGTGGAGGGGGAAAAATTTCCCAACTTTTTTTTTTTGGACCAGGAATATAATATATATTATAATACAATATATTATAATATAATATAATATATTTTAAAGTTATATAATTAATATATGTATAAGGGTATATATATATAATAAATTAAAATGTAAAGTGAAAAAAATTTTAAAATATAATATATATATTGTATAAGTGTATATATATATATATTTATTATATATATATATATATTATAAAATACATTATTATATATTATATATATATATATATATAAATAAATATATATAAAATTTTATTATATATATATATAAATATTTTATATATAAAATTGTATAATGGTATTATTTTTATATATAATATATATATATATAAATATATATATATTACCGCGCTATTCGCCCGTCGCGCAACCCAAAAGCGTGAAGCGGGATGCCACATCCCAAGGTTATCGTGTCCCCATTTTGACTCTCCGTACCACACCGCAGTGCACCTTCCGGTCCTGGTTCTCCGTACAATTATCGTGTTGGCCCCCCCGTGGTTTGTCGTCTATTGATCACGGAAAGCCCCGGGTTTCTACGGTGTGTACGGTCAGTACACCCCCGCATAACCGTGACGATGCCCTTTGGACACCTCAGTTCGATTGCACCACGATGCGTCACGATGTATACGTTTAAACTACGGCATTTCACGGTGTTCTCGGTGCCCACACGGTGGTGTAAGGTGACTCACGGTATTTTCAACCGCCACGGGACATGACCACGGGAGGGGGCGGAGTACCACGGAATGCACGCGGTGCAGCGAGGATGCTCCGGAGCTGATCCGTGGAGTACCCTGGCTCGAACCGAATGTGTGAAAGGGGCTTAAGAGCCCTTTAGCCCAGCTCCCGGTGAGTCTTTCACGAAGAGAGATGTCTTTTCAAATAAGTGGCTTTTTTTTTGAAGCAGTGTGTAGAATGTTTTTGCGACATTCTCGGTCATTTTTTAAATTAAATTTTCACTCTCCAGAGCCTTTTTAGAAGATTTGTCGGAAGCTTCCCCTAGTCTAGAAGGTCGCCGGGAAAAATCACTTTTGCTAAAGTCCCTTTTCCTTTTCTTATTGTTGGTTTTTTTTTTTTTTTTTTTTTTTTCACAACAATGGGGATTCACGTTTTGGGGGCTCATTCAAGAGGCTTACTTTCCCGGGCTGACGACCTAGCGACTTCCCAAAGTGTTCTGGGCAACTTTTGGCATTTTGCAGACGTATTTTAAAAACGTTAAGCTGCAAAAAAAAGCGACCCGGAGGGGTGGCGTAGAGCACGCAATATACTAAAAATACTCATAAAATTTAGTAAAAATGATGTTTTCTGACTCAAAAACTGAACAGGGCAAGTATACAAATAAAAGGCTTAAAACCCATCTCCTACCCCCAGGGGAGTTTATTTTGGGGTTTATGAGCCTAGTGGGAACGGGGCACTCACCGAGACCCTGACCCGGGCCCCCTCGCCTCACCACCCCCGGGGGTAGCTGCCCCAAACCCCCCACGCATCAGACGAAGGAAAATGGCCCCCTTTTCCTTAAAAAAAACCCCAAGCCCTTGTCCATCAGCCGTGATGGGAACGGGTTTTAGCCGGGTTTGTGCCCCCCCTCCCCGGGGTGGTTGTTCCCCCAAATGGCAGGAAGACCAGTTACTAAGAGTTTATCAAGGGGAAAAAGACCCCCCATATGAACCGTAGCGCACTGCCATATCTCGACCAAACCCCCGCGACTTCCGGGTTTGTACAAATAAGGAAGTTAGTTAAAGCTAAACACCGCCCCCCTTTAACTTTTTCTAAATGTTGCCTGGGTTGCGCGACGGTCGTAATATAAGTAGCGCGCTCTATATATTATATATATATATATAAAAATTATTATATATAATATTTTATATATAAATTATAAAATATTAAATATATATATACATTATATAATCAATATAACATTAAATAAAAATAAATATATATATACATATATAATATAACATATTATTATATACATATATAATATTATTATATATATATATATATAAAATTTATATATATATATAATCTAATTATATATTTTATATATATAAAATTATGCTATATATAATATATTATATAATAAAAATATATATTATTACTAAAATAATATTATATAGCAATATATATGCATATTTAATTATATATTATTATATATTATATATATATTTTATATATATATAAAAAAAATAAAAAAAAAAATTTTACACAGCACAAAGCAACCACACTCCACAACACATTTTTCGTAAAGGGGCCCCTCCATACCGTCTGGCCTTTCTGGTAAAGGAAAACCACTGATGGCATCCGCCAAGGGTAGTGTGGACACACGTACGTACGCAGCACTTCACGCAACAGTGAGCGCACTACGTTGCCATCGTGATCCTAGTGTGGACGTAGCTTAAATGCAAGAGCCTAGCCTAGCCTTGATGTTGGTTTTGTTTTTTTTTTGGGGATCATAAGATACTTGTATGATTTATCTGGTAACCCTGCGAGTCCCCTTTCTCCCCCGCACTCCTCGTCAGGATGGAAAGCCAGTCCTCGGAAAATGCCCATTTTCGGGGAGAGATAGTATGAAAATTTATTATCATAAAATTTCCCCGGCTATGTCTTGAAGTATTTCTTTTTCTCTTGTTTCACGGGGTGACTCATCGTCCTTCTTTCCAAACCACCATTTTGTTTATCTTCTTTCCTTCCTCGCCATTTTCTTTCTTCCTTCCTTCCCTTCCTCCCCCCCCCCGACATCCCGTATGCGAGGCAAGATCCGTGGGATAATTATTCTGCGATCAATGATAACTAATGATTTCAAATCTTTTCATCTTTCCCCAGCTATCTGATCAGACCGAGTAACACTCCCAGATTCTTAATGTCTTTCAAAATAATCCTATCGTTATCGGTTATGGTCATACATGGACGTGTTAGTAAAGTTACGCGCAAAATTGAAAGCCTCCCAAATTTTCTAAAAAACCCCCATACCCTCCGCTCTTAAAAAATGCGTTCGACATTTGACGGACAACAAATCAACCCTTTTTGGGGTATTAGTTTAACATTTTTAAATTTTCTAATCAAAGTAACGGGTCTTTTATTATAGGCAGCCTTTTCTTAGTACGCGATTTTCATTTTTTAAAAATAGTTATTTTCGGGTAAAAAGCTTTTCATTTGATGTCACGGCGAGACCATTCAAACCCCCCCTTTTTGTGCGGAGGGCCCCTATCCCGGAGACGCCAGTCTCACCCCCTTTCCCCCAGGTAAGAGTAACAAATTCCGCTCCGTTTTCCCCCCCCCCCTTCTTGTTATCATTTTTTTTTATCTATATTTTAAATATGGGTATCTATGTTAGTTACGCAAAAGTAAGGGGTCCACCCACCCCTTATAATTTTATTAAGAGTCTCCACCCGTCCTTCCCCAGGGAGGGCTCAACGGGGGCGTCCCAGCCTTCCTCTCAAGGCCACATGGTCATTGTGAATTTCAAAAACAACTCCTTACTCTCCATTTTTCTTTCCAATATATATATTCAATTTTTCCTATAGTGCCAGTTGATGGGTTATATGGGGGTAATTTTAAGAATGATTCGCAAGGGAGATTAGCTCAAAGACTTGCCCCGATCCAGATTAGAGTTTATGTATGTTCTAAGGTCTCAAACAGCAAAAATGTTTCAGGCGAAAAAATGGGATGATTTTCAAATATAATTCTTGTTTTTATTATAAACCGGGTGATTATTCGTGTTAGGACAGTAATTCCCCACATTCCAAAAGAGTCGCCTTACCGGTAAATTCCAGTCCCAATCACGATAAAAAGATAAATTAATTTTAATTTTAATCAAACTGCCAGGGAGTAATCCGTGAAAAAACTCGCCGGGGCTGGGGGCGCATTCCCCTTAACCTAAACCCTTTACCCTTTTCCCCTTAAAACTCCCCCATTTCATACCTCCGCAGTGGAGACGTGGTCACACTATTCACATGGAAGTCAAAAGGCAAGTTAAACCTCCTTTAAAGTTGTAATCTTTATAAAAATCAAACAAGTAAAATTACCCAGGAAAACGTTGACAAGTTTAAAACCCCCATAGAATTACCCCCAAATTTCCCGTCATGACTCGTGCCGACGCAGCACAAAAACATTCTCTTCCTTTTTTCAAAGCATCTCCTAGGGGCTCAAGTACCCCCCGGGGTCCCCCCTGCTGGGGGCCCCCGAAAATTTTTAATTTAAATTTAAAATGGTCAACCAAAAATTTGTTTTTATTTTCCTTATACCTCAGTTTTACCTTTTTTTAAACGATTTTTTTTCAGCCCCCTTCCTCCGTTTTGTTAGCTTTTCCCGATTTTGGGAATTTTTAATGTTTTTTTCCAAACTTTTTGCGAATAAAAGTTTCTTCTAGATTTTCAAAAGCCCAAAAGTCTATTTTTTCCTAGGGGTTTTAGTTAAATTTTAGCGTCTCTTTTCCTAGGAAAGCAGTGCAATACGGAGAAGTAGGTTTTTTGAGTGCCAAGTTTTTATACCTTTTTAAAACATATCCCGATTATTTTATTTCTAGGAAATGTTAAAGGGAAAAAAATTGAAAAAATAAGGAAAACAGTATATTTGCGATCAACTTTTTTTTACATTTTATCCTAATTTGCGGAAATTCCACATTTCAAATGAATTTCTAGTTTAAGCGATTAAAAAATAATCTGCCCAAAAATCAAGAGTAAAAGTATTGAAATTTTTGGTTGAGAACCAATGTTTTTATCAATAAATCTATAATAAATTGATGCAACGTAATTTTTTATGTTCGTTCCCTTTAAAAATTTTTTGTAATAGTTTGCATCGATTTTTTATCATTAAAAGTTTTTGAGTGGGACATATTTTCTCTCTAATTTAACTAGCGTTAGAAGCCATTTTTGGCTATTTTGCTGGCTCGAGTTTGTCTTTGGTTTTGATCTTTTTTGCAATACTTAAAAAAAGGCCTGAGGGGGAAATAGGTGTACTGCCATAAACTCTCTCTCCCCCTCTTTTTCTCTCTCTCTCTCCCTCTCTTCTCTCTCTCTTTTCTCTCTCTCCTCTCTCTCTCTCTCCTCCCTTCTCTCTCTCTTCTCTCTCTTTTGTCCTTTGTATGTCAGACATATCTTGTGCTAAATTGAAAAAATTTTGAGACATGCATTCAGCCTAGGGAAACTCTTTTTAGCAGCAAAAACAAAACAAATTTTAGTTTCCTTTTTTCTAGCCAATGATCCCTTTAGACAAGCAGCCAGAAAAATTTAATTAAAAATTTTTTTTTTTTA
>JACEEZ010022265.1:0-21044 GCA_016584305.1 Chionoecetes opilio
AGGGCCCCCTTCCCATAAAAAGATGAGGCATAAATTGGTCCCAAAAGGACTGCCATTCTGTAACTTCTCCCTTAAACTTTGGAAGTTCTAACTTAGGCAACCTTACTTGTGCAGCAGAGGCTTCGCCACTGAGCTACAAGCATCAGCAAACATCCTTATTACTTAGCAGATCTTGCAATTTCAGAGGCCTTGATCCTGTGTATAAGAGCCTTAGATCTGAAGTCAGCTGCCACATCTAAGTCTTCTTCAAGGCATCACTCTCTAACTCCATTTCTAGTTTCTGACTGCACTTCATCTAGCTTAGACAGGCATCGATCAAAGTCATCAGTTGTACTTTTAAGCTCAAAAACTGTGACATCTGGCCTTTTGTAATAAGCTCAGAAGCTGGTTTGATAGTCTGCAAACCCAACCTTAGCAGCAGCTTTCGACTTCTGTAGTTTTCTCCATCTTATGTCTGTCTGTATGCCACAAAATTACTCACAAGAGGTCCTTATGCGGGGTTCACACTTCCCGTATTTGCGACGTCCGTCTTGCCAACGTGACGTCATCGTGAACGTCCACTTCCTGCTTGTGTGACCTTAAAAGACGTAGCGTCTGGAGGCAAAAGATTCGGAGCCTCCAATTCTTTTGGCGGGCTGCGTGAGCGGGTGGTGCCACAATTTATAGAACATTATACGTAACTAAGTTTTGCAATATCAAATAATGCTATTTCCAAGGGTCTGATTTAAAATATATTTATTAGCAGTGATTCTGAAGACAATATTAGTAATGGAAGACATACATGATGTGAAAAATATTGTGTTCCGCTGCTTGAAGGCGGATGAGCGGCCACCGCTGCTTGAATATATGCTCCACCAAACACCACTACCTCTGTGTATTTTAATGCGTTATTTCTCGTGTTTCTCTAGTTGAACTAGTTATAACCCTCTCACGTGCCCCTCTAGTAGCACTACTTATACCATCTTCCTACAGCCATCACGCTACGCCAACCAACACACTATTACAGGCCGTGTAATAGGTAGTAATTATTAGTGACTTGAAAAATAGCGCCACGACTGCGATATGTGGAAACACTTGTGGGACCCCGCTATAACAGATTCCACTTGTAAACTTTGCAATAGACTGTTTGTCAGGGGATTGTAGCGCTATATAAATAGGCCCAGGGAGAGAAGGGGGATATAGTGAAGGGAGTAATAGGTTGTGTCATGGGGTACAAAAGGGAGGAAGTAAGGAAAGCAAGGAGGTTTTATACTGGCAATGTTTTCTGATAAGAGCGAGCGGGAGTGATCGACCAATGAGACGAGGTAACGTCATCGTGACGTCACGGTGACGTCACGATAACAAGCAACGCCTCCTTAACAAGGCCTGAGCGACGTGACGCCCCCACAGCCTCGTGACGTCTTCAGCCTGGGGGGGGTCATCTCACCCGCTCCGTCCTCTCCCTCGCTTTGTCTGCCCCCCACGTATATTATACAGTATTTATAAATGCTATTTAATAAATGTTATCTTCGTAAATGTTTGTTATATAATATTATCAAATAAAAAACAGTAAAAACACGCTAAAGAAATGCCATTACGAGACTCTGAAGAAAATATGCATGAACTTATTATTCACTTCAACTCTTCGCCATTTAAAAAACTTTGCGAGTCAACATTTACCATGAAACATATCATAGAAGCGCAATTTTATTAGCTTTCCATTGATATATTTCGTTTATCTGATAAATTAATTAGAGCCATGCATAAAAATTAGTGTAGATAAATAAATAAAAATCATCAATCGGGTAATTTTCCCGATTGATGATGTTATTTAATTTAGTTAACGCTAATTTATGCATGGTACTAATTCATTTATCAAAAACGGAAATATATAAATGAATAAATAACATCATTACATACATTATCGTTAACTAAATAAATAACATCATCAATCGGGTAATTTTCTCGATTGATGATGTTATTTATTCACTTATATATTTCGTTTTCTGATAAATGAATTAGTACCATGCATAAATTAGCGTTAACTAAATAAATAACATCATCAATCGGGAAAAATTACCGAATTGATGATTTTATTTATTTATCTAACGCTAATTTATGCATGGTTCTAATTCATTTCTCAGATAACGAAATATATCAATGGAAAGCTTATAAAATTGCGCTTCTATTGATATGTTTCATGGTAAATGTTGACTCGCAACGTTTTTAAATGGCGAAGAGTTGAAGTGAATAATAAGTTCATGCATAGTTCTTCAGTCTCGTAATGGCATTTCCCTTACCGTAGATAACAGTGAAGCATGATTGTATAATCTACCTGTTTCAGCGTTGTTTTATGCTTTGTATCTGCAAATATAACTGTTGCGCATTTTGCTTCTCACGTTTTTCTTCGCGCGATGACAGACAGTAAAACAATAGCTTTTCGGGCGACAGGACGCAGACTTGCCAGATCTTTCAAACTTTAATAGAATTTATTTTCAACGTTGGCAGAGGAATTTTTATATATCCAAGCATCTTCCGCAGCTAATATATAGAGACTTGTTTTACGTTACCTCTAATTCCCTGAATTCCCCAGAGTGGCGACTCAACTGTTGGGTTTTAAAATACTAGCTGGCGACTTTACTGTAGTAGGTATAGTGAGGTCGCCACTCGGTTTTATTTGTGTCATTTGTTCATTTATAGCCCTAATATGGACACAGATGAAGACACAAAATGACACAGACTCTTCCAGATAGCCCTTCTAACTTTTCTGAAATCATGGATTGTACAAATGTAGGTATTAACGCCACCACACGTCTGTAAATAACAAAGAAACGTAAGAACTGGCGACTTCACTGTTATCTACGGTAGCGTGTTTTACTGTTTTTTTTATTTGATAATAATTATAGAACAAACAATTTACGGAGGATAGCATTTATAAATAGCATTTATAAAATTACTGTATAATATACGTGGGACAGACAGAGCGAGGGAGAGGACGGAGCGGGTGAGATGACCAAGGCATTGACGTCACGGCCCATCGCTCAGCAGGCCTGTATAAGAAGATTGTGTAACAAGACGGACTTCAGTGGTTCGGATCCCACGAAAAAACTGTAGGTCCCTCCGCTCTACGGAGTCCTTCTTCCCCTGTCCAATCTCTGGAAAAATTAAAAAAAACAAAAAAAAACTTTTAATCTCAGGACTTCTTTCACTAAATTTTTCACAATTTCCTTCCTCCTGTTGGTATATGTTTGGACGCGGGAGATGAAAGTGGAGAAATGACGCCAACCGCCCGTGCGGGGTGCCCGTGGCGTTTTTGGGGGTGTGCGCGCGTAGTACATGGCAGTGACAAAAAAAGCAAAAAAAAAACCCAAAACAAGACAAGAAACAAACAAACAAACAACAAAAAACAAGATAAAGAAGAAAGAAGAGAAGAAGAAAAAAGAACGAAGAGAAGAAGAAAAACAAGTCAAAGCCTGAAGAAGAAAAAAAAAAGAACAAAAACCAAAACTGAAGAACTGGTGGGCGGCGGGTGGTGGGCGCGGGGTTGTCCTGGGTGTGTCCCGGGGCACCATCTTCCGAGGCCCATGTCCTGCCAAGCCGCCTCAGAGTGGTTTTCTGTTTGCTCGTGCGAGATGGGAAAGCGTGTCGTTAGGTCGAGATCGACTCACAAACAACAACATACAAACACGTACAGCACCTGGGTCCAAGCCCCGGAGACTTTTTTCTCTTACTAGTCTCCTTTCTCTCACCCATCTATTCTTCTCCCTGTCCCCACTTTCCCCAATCTCCTGCTTTCTCTTTTTATATTCTGATTCTGATTCTGACGGACGTAGCAATACGTGAAGTGTGAACCAGGCCTTAAAGTCTTCACCTCCCGGGTATATGGGCACCAAAAAGGTTGAAATTGCTTTAAAAAACATCTGCGGCAAATCTTCATAAATAAGACGAGAAAGGGTAATGAGAGCAAAGGCGAGTTGGTTGGTTTTTCTTCGTTTCTGCTTAATCCACAAATTCTACAGCGCCCAATACAAATGAAATTAATAACCCTTACTTCTTACTTACAAACAAGTTTCTACTATCTGTGAATAAAATGACATCATAATTAACAGTAAATAATATCATAATAACATATATAAAATGTATGTGGTGAAAATACTATTGTGAGATGGTGCACATAGAAAACCAAGTTAAGGGATGACTCAACACAAAAAAAAAGGTCACACCTTTCTGTTTACTAGTTTCAACAGGGGCTGGGTGGAGGTGAATGAGAAAGGGGGGGAGGCAAAAGGGGGTGCAAAAAAAGGGGGGGGAAAGGTAGGAATGGAAGGCGCGGCGTAACGGTTTTTATATCGTTACGATAGGACATACGACGATCACGATAGTGTTACGAAGCTGCTACATAGAAAACGATAGCGTCACGATTGACTTAACGAAAGCGCTGCGTTGGGTACCAAACATCTGGGAGCTTCCCGATTTTTTAGTGCATGCACTAACTTTTCGTGGTCTCGAGCAAGTGTCACGTTTCGGTCACGATGGACCCATAAACCAGGACCATATGACGGCGTTGCGCATTGCATTGTTGGCGCTTTCGTGGTTCGATTATGGAATGTATACGTGTGAAAGGAGCTTTAGCGAAGAAGGAGTTCACAACACAGCTAAAATCTTAGATCATTTATCCTCATCCAGTAAAATATGATGCCCTTTCGTCCACATAGCTGTCAGCTGCATATAATGTTGATTGAAATAAAAAAGCCTTATGAATAACTGAGTGTTGATAATGTTTTGTAGTCCTATATGTTTAACTTTCAGGTTAGGAGGATGAAATAGCATATATATAATTTTTACGTCATGTTTGATACCCCTCCATTTTTCAAATAAGTTTCCATGAACATCTGATATGAATATTACACACATTCTTCAAGGCAACTGGTAGGTTACAAAATGAGACTATAATAGTGACCCGAGCAGTCGATGAAGTCGATGAAGTGTTGGGGGTAACACCTTGGTATCGGTGATTTTAATTCTGATTCTTGAAGTGTTGTGGTGTTTTTGTTGCTTTGATCACCCCGTTTTGTGCTTATACTTGTAAATGTTTATTTTGAAATGTCTTGGTTTTCTTGCTAATCAATGTTCTTGCTGTGTTCCTTGTTTTCCACATCAGTAACAAAGTTTGTTTCTTCACATCTGCATCCTGTTCATCTGCTAGGAGTAAAAAATGTTGGCAAGTTTTACATCATTTGTCAGTGTGTTGTCTTGTAGAAAGTTTAAGTTTTTTTCCTGATGTCCTTTATATTCCTCGCAGTGTAATAGGAAGTGTTCTAAAGTTTTCATCCTGTCCAGTGTTACATGTCGTGCATGCTGTGTTCCCGTTGTGTGTCTGTTCCTGTAGTTTAGTTTTCAGTGTGTTGCTTCTGCATCTTATCAAAATTGTAGTGGATTCATCATTATCATAAAAAGTCTATTTTTTTATTGTGTGTTTTGTATGTTCTGTAAAGTCTAAGTGTCTCTTTTTCAAAAAGTTCTGCTTTCCATTTCTTGGTATCATGTTCTTTTAATTTGTCAGTTATTTCTTGTTGTGTTTTCATACTAAGTTGGTATATGTTGGTATTAAGCTCTCTTTGACTGTTTTTGGTCCAGTAATCTTTCCCATTTTCTAGTCTTTGTAGCAAGCATCGTTTCAGTAGATCAATTTGTGGAGTGGGGCCATAATGTATCTTATGTATGAGAGTTTAGCTTTGCATCTCTGGTTTTCATCAAGATGATCCCCAATTTCTCCTTTAAGGAAAACTGTTTTGTTGTATTTGGGGGCTCGTAGTATTGTTCTGAAAGCTTTGTTTCTCTGTTGTTTGGAGTTTTTCTAGGTTGTTACTGTTGTATGGTATGATGCCTTGACAGTAGAGAAGCTTGGGGTAACACCACTTGTTTCCAGTATGTTTTCCCCAATGAGGACCCTGTTGGTGCTATATTGCCCACTACTGCTGCTGTTACATTGCTCAACTTATGGGCTTCCTTTATGGTTTCTTTCTTGAATTGATCAAAGCATCTTCTTTTGTTGGTGGTGATATTTATCCCCAAGTATTTTATTTCTTTGTTATTTTGATATCACAGAGATTATATAAAGCTGTTTCATGGTTGTAAATCATTATATGGCTTTTTGTCTTTATTCATCTCCAGGCCACTTGCTGCTTCGATGAGTGTCAATGTCATGTTTAGGGCAATCTGATTCACTTTGTGCTAAAATAAGGCCATCATCTGCAGAAAACAATGCAGGGATAAAGCATATCTCATCTTGAATCCAATATTGTTTGGTTCAGGTGTAGGATGATGATATATGTTATCATTAAGAACAGTGATGTGAAAACCATTGCAACCTTGCCTTATTCCGCTGGTGACATCCATGTTGTTACGATTCATTGTTTAGATACAGGATGGTCATGTCATTTAGGTATATGTCACTTATGACGTCAATTATTGTGTGGGATGTATCCTGAACTTTTTTAGCATTCTATTAGGGGGCTTTCTTTTCACACTGTCAAAGGCTTTTCTTGAAATCTATAGCGATGGTTATTAATTGGTCTCTCTTCATCTTCAAAGACTGTTCGATGCAGTAGTTTAAAAGAAACAGGTTGTCTTCGATGCGTTCTTTCTTGGAAATCCAGCTTGTAGTTCATTATCTTGTTGATTTTTTGTGCATGTGATTGTCTATTTTGCTTCTCAGTATGGCCATAAACAAATTTGTAGAAGAGTTGAGCAGGGCGATGGGTCGTAGATCACTTACTGTAGGTTTGTTCTTTTTGTCTATCATTATAGTTTTTTTTGATAATTTCCATTTTGAGGTACAGTTCCACTTGTTAATATGTTGTTCAAAACATGTTTTGATGGTGGTTCGTAAAGTTTTTTTACTGTCTGCCAGGGTGGTTTTAAAAAGTTCTCCTCTCATAGCATCTGGTCCTGTAGCCTTTGTTGTTTTTTTATTGCCTTGAGAGGCATGTTGTATCTCATTTTCTTGA
Source organism: Chionoecetes opilio (assembly GCA_016584305.1). Classification (NCBI taxonomy): domain Eukaryota; kingdom Metazoa; phylum Arthropoda; class Malacostraca; order Decapoda; family Majidae; genus Chionoecetes; species Chionoecetes opilio. The sequence continues at coordinate 6,990 of JACEEZ010022265.1, forward strand.
AAGTTTGGGTTGTTCCATGTTAGTGGATCAAACTGATCATTTGCAGTGGTTGGGCTAATATTGTATCATAATGTTCTAGAAGGTGTGTTGGCAGACTTATTTGTCGTTCATTTATGAGCAAGCTGTACTGTAAAACCGTGTCTGTTTGGTAAAAACTCGTTTTTACGTAGTTTTGTCGTTCATTTAGGTTCCACGTTTCGTCTATTCTGTTTGGTGCTTTTGGTACACTCCTTCCCATAATGGTGGAGCTTGGTCTTGATCTCTTTCCTTTGGAATCTCTATTGTATTTTCATAACGAGTCACAGATTTCTTTGTATTTTTCAATTCCTCTTAAGTAATTATTTGCTTCCACAGTTTCTTATTGATTGTTTGTCTTGTTTATCTTTTCAGTAATTATTCTTTCATGTTTTGCTATTGCAATTTTAATTTCCTCTTTAACTTGTAGTTTCTGTTTTGTATACATTTGCTTTAGTCTCTCTTTTTCTTCTGTGTTGTAGCTCTCCTTGCTTGTCTATTAAATTCCTTCGTTTCTTTATTCCTTTCTTTATGTTTTTTGTTATCCAGATGGGCTCGGTCTCTTGGCTGTGTTTTGTAGTCTCTTGAAGTATGTCTTTGTTAGGTGTTTTTGCGCTGACTGGGTTCATGATTTTTCCAAGTCTTTTATATTAGTTTATTGGGTTATTCGGATATGTTAGTCGTGTTTTTCAACTTCTTTAATGTATTCTTCGCAGTGTTTTCCTCTTTGAAGCTTGTGAACTGTAATTTTTTATTGAATTTTCATCTTGAAATTTTTGTTGTTGTTGTCCACTGTTTACTTTGAAGTTAATTTCCAGCAGGTGTGGTAGGAAAGGTCGTAAATTTCTTTATTTTCGTCTATTTTCATGTTTATGAATTGGGTCCATGTACTTATGATTTACTAAAGCTAGATCTATTGCACTTTGTATACCATTTTGACATCTTGTCATCACTCCTGAACATTCCATGTTCCATTTAGGATAGTATTAGTCAAGTTCTTTCTACCATCTCTATTGTGATTCTCCCATTTTATTCAGCGGTTGTGGTTCTAAGAATCCAAGATGACTGTTAAAGTCAACCTAGGATTATCACATGTTTGGTTATGGATTTCTGTTTGCTATATCTATAGTTTCCTTCTTGATATTCACATTTCTCTGGGCATTTGTGCATGAAAAATATACTAGTATGAGGACACCACGTCCATTGGCTCCTATCTTAAATTCCGCATGTAATACATTTTTGTCCCTTGTCGTCATCTTTTCCATCTTGACGCTATTCTTTCTATATATACTAAATTTCAAACCTCCTCCTTTTTATATCATTCATCTCTCTATAGGAGCTTAGGGTCTCAAAATTGTTTGAAAAATCTATTTTGCTGTAAAATTTTTTTGAGTTTCTGTAAGGCCATAAAAATATCGTATTGTTGTTTAATAAGTTTTTTCTACTTCAAATCTTTTAAAGTTTGTTAACCATTGTACATTTAGTTGTATATAAGTTTTTTGCACTTGTCAATTTTCCTGGCGCAATTGGTCGATTTCTCTCTTTTTCTGAAGCATTAATTCCTTTCCTGTAATCAATATACCAAGTAAATTTCTCCTTGGTCTCGCTTGTCTTTCCAATTCCATTCTAAGCTGGTAAGCTTTTCTCTGTGTGACTTTGTCATGTCACTTGATATAGATATGGATTTTATGTCTTCATCTCTGGCATACTCAGTTTTTTTGGCCTGTTTTAAAATACTGAATTTACTGGAAGTCTCTCTGAGTTTAACTAGGACTGGTCTGTCCTTACCTCTGGTTTTGGGTTTCCTAGTTCCTTGTCTCTGTGATTACAACATCTCTCACCTCCAGGGACCTCTGTGAAGATCTTGGTGCAAGTCTCCACATCCTTCGCCATTGTGGTTTCCTCTGTGTTCTTTTCTTTTAATCTGTAGAGAACAAAGTTATTTTTCCTACTATTTCTATCCTCTTCCTTCTTTCAGCTCCCTCCATGATCTGGGTTTTAAGTGGTGCTTACTATATCCTGGGTGTCTTCTAATTTTTGCAGGTCTTTTCTTCATGTTTCGCCAGGCTTGCCTTCAGCTCTTTGTTATCTTTCCGCATTTCTTTGAAGAGTTGAAGCCTTTCTCTCACTCCTTGTGAGCAGGGGACCTGCAGCACCATATGTATTAGGCTTCATAAAGACTTTATAGTCCTCCAGAATCTACTTGATCACAGCCTGCATGGTATCAGCCTAGGCAGTTTATCACATTGCAGAGTGTTATCATTTGCAGTCACTTTTTATATTACACTTAACACACTGGTCATAAGTTTCTATGTTAGCCTCTTCATTGCACTCTTGACGCCACTTCTTACTGTCTATTGGCCTAAATAGGTTTACATCTTTTTTGCATCGCTGCTTTCTTTTTACTTTAAGTTTCCTCGGCGGAACTCGGCGTTGTGTCCGCCATTGTTTACGTTCTTAACCGAGTCACCTTTTCTCTTATAAATGTTTAGCTTTGGCACTTCCTATGTCTTTCCAGCACTTTAAGCACTCTGTTCTTTCTTTTTTGCGTTATCTTAGCGTTTTCTCCATGTGTTACAGATGTGTAAAAACATAAGGATCAACCAAGACACGTCCTTCCACCGCCGGTGCAGAACGAGCAGAAGCACAGAATGATATAGTACTTCCTACCTAGTAAGATTAAACATCTTACAAAAAAATACCATAATTTTAAAGGTTACGCGAAAGTGCATTAATACTGTACAGTATACTAAACAAAAAATAATATAGAAAACGCATGTGGTAATGGCGGTAGTGACCACGCAGTTATCGTCCATTATAACTGAAAACACCAACCGAGAAGTCCTTGCCGACATAAAAGTTTTCGGCGAGTTTCCACTTGTAATAAATAGGTGCAAAAGAAAGAATAAAAGGTATTTCGTTATGGACAAGTTTCGCTTGTCCAAAATAATTTAAAACTACACTTCAAAACAATACATGGACATTGGTTACGTAACATGTCAAAACCCCAGACCCCCCCCAATCACTAAACAACCCCCGATTTCGGTCCTTGAATTCACAAACCGGTAAAAAGCTGTTTAAATATATAGATTGGGTACTGTTATGTTTTAATAAATAAACTTGCAACTGTCGCTTAATGGGAACTCTCGCCCGTAAAAAAAAAGGGAACTTTTCTCCGACGGTGGCGAGCTTTCCTCCCGTTCGGGGACTGTACCATTAAAGGCTAGCAAACGTGACCTAACTACCATTCGGGGGCCAATGAGGGTTTAAGCGTCCTGAGCAGTGGCGTCACCCCCGCCGGGGGGGGCTAAAGGGGGACTTTTGCCCCCCCAAGTCAAGGACTCAGCCCCCCCAAAATTGCTGCCCCAGTAGCCCCGCTACCCAAAAACCCAAAAAAAAAGAATATTTATACGTTAGGAACACAGGACGGGAGGCATGTTAACACAGTGGTAGGCAGGTAAAGGCAGTGGGGGCCAGGGTAAGGCAGTGGGAGGCAGGGTTAAAAAACAGGACGGGAGGCAGGTTAAGGCAGTTGGGTGGCAGGGTAAAAACGGACGGGAGGCAGGTTAACACAGGACGGAGACAGGTTTTTAAGGCAGTGGGAGCCAGGGTAAGGCAGTGGGTGGGGAGGGTAACGCAGGACGGGAGGCAGGTTAACACGGGTATGCAGGTAAGGCAGTGGGTGCTAGGGTAAGGCAGTGGGAGGCAGGTTAAATCGGCTTTTAGTTTACCTTATCATGATCATGTACTTTATTCTGTTTAACTACAGTTTTCCCATGTACCCGTTTTTTTTTGCAATAAGGGAAATACCATGAATAATTGTAATTTATATTTATATATTTTTCATTATCAAGAAAAAAACCTTACTGAGAAGCAAACCAAAAAAATACATTGTGCAATTCCTTTGTTTGTTAGTGGAGAAGAAAATGGCAAATTTTATTATTTTGTATAAACAGAATAAAAATTTTCTTCAAAATATCAAATTTAGTTAATATGGTATGATGCATGGTATAACTCTATTAATTTATGTGTCCTGTAATTAAAGCTTAATTCCACTTTTCTTCTCTTTTTTTGGGCCTCAAAATTACCCTAAAAACTGATAATTTTTCAAAATTACCCCCCCCCCCCCTCAGCTAGTTTAGGCTCGCTGCGCTCGCCCATCAACACCCCCGGGGCTAAAGCCCCCCCAATTTTTTTTTTCCTGGTGACGCCACTTGGCCCCTGAGTGACCTAACCATAGTGCAAGGTCACTGAGGGGCAGGCATCAGAACAAAAGTTTCATTCTCAAAAAACGTTCCAAATTACGATATAGTGAAACAACCATTACTCTAGTCCGCGGGATGCCAGCCTCGCCTCGCCCCCCACAAAATTCTGCTCATAGGACTCCGCTAGTGGTCTAAAAAAAACTTTTTGCTGCCCAATAACGAACTAATACAACAAAAACACCGAAGTCAGTCCCTACACAGCCGAGGCGGCCTCCCCCCAAAGGCTTGTATTCCAAAACATTTGTAACACACGCCGCTGCCGACTACCAATAGGCTTATATTTCAATCCTTACCTCGGGGGTAACGTCTATTAGAAAGATAAATGACGTTTTATTTATGTATATGAGAACCCCTCCTCTACAACCTCCTCATCGAGGTGGTGTAATCTACGCCATAATATTGGCCCTGTGACGTCAGGGAAAATGGAGTAAAGTACGCTTGCGGGATCCACCAGGGAGGGTTGGCGCAGATTTGCACCGAGGGTAAGTCTGGCGTTGTGACGTCATCGATTTGGCGCAGATGTAGCTCCTGATCCAAGAAAGTTTCAAAAGAGGAGTATCTAAGACTTACGCTGACATACCCCGGTGTATGTGTTTGGCTGGATATGGCCCCTGGTTGGAGCGCCGTCCCCCCAAGACTTCCTTCCCCCCTCCCGGGTCGCGACGCCAAAAAGTCCCCCAGGTTTTCCTCTCCTCCTCTCTGGTCGCGACGCAAGTCCCCAGGTTTCCTCTCCTCACCTCACCCCCCTTTACTCCGGGTTCAGACAGCCATCAGTCACCGTGAGAGCCACCCAACTCCCATCCCTAATCCGTGTTTGACCCCAGCTCGCACCGTTGAGAGAAACCTCAACTCCTACTCCCACTCCGTCATTCCAACCTGCCCTCCCCGTCCCGTTCCTCTCTTCCACTATCTACAGGAGGCTGTGGCTGATCCCCGTGCAGGCTGGAAAAGGCGGGTGTTCCCTGCCTACACACCCGACTGACCCACGCACGCCGTCAGTTACAGGCGTCCTGGCGGGCCTTTTACCTACCTCCCCCATCACGCTTCACCGAGCCGCAGAGGCCTCGGTGTTTGAGGGCCAACCCCCTTTGAGACTCCTGGCCGCCCTCCCGTTGGACGTCCACCCCATTGAAGACACCGCCCCCACCTCAAACCACCCCACACCGGGACGCTAAAATCCCTGTCCTGTTGGTGACTGGGGCCAAACCCGCGGGGGAGACCCGGGGGCCCAGATCCAGCAAAAAAGTGTAAGTCAAGCGGTGTAATTTATGGTGTAAATGCTACTCCGGCGCAACCCTCACCCCCCTCTTGCGCCGAGGCTGTTTGAATAATCTGCCGAGATGGACTTACCAACCGGGCGCAGGGAAGAGTATCTCGGAGTATCCCCCAACAGAGACAGCTGATTGGCTGGCTAATACATTGACGTCATCCTCGCTAATAGCGAATCACAGCAGTGTTTATATTATCTATTCAGATCTATCAGCCAATCACAAGGCTGTCACGTGATAAATTAATGTTTACAAACATTAATCAGCTGATTACTCAGCTGGCATCTGGGTTGACACAACAAATCGATGTATCATGTTTAAAGCGATAAGGAAGGGTTTGATGATGATGATTGAAGAACTTCGTCAGTTATTGACGCAGCTGAGTTTGGTCGCTCCTTTGTAACACAGCTCTCCCGCAGACTCCCCCGAGCAGAGAGCTGTCTGCTAGTGCTTATAGTGTTGGCCGAAGCCCAGCACCCCGGGGGGCGGGTTACAAAAACCCCCGGCAAACACCCGGTACCCATTCACTGCTGGGTGGACAGGGGCTCGGGTTTTAAGGAAACACCCCAACTGTTTCCGCTCCACCCGGGATCAAAACCCGGGACTTCTCGGTTGTAAAACAGAGTGTCCCTTCCCCTACCAAAGGGGGATACTACATTTGATTGGGGCCGCCAGTTGAATCAGGCCGCCTATATTAAATGCATACTGGACGAGTTTCGCGGGCGTTTTCAGAGACACCGACTATTTTTCTTGGGCCCTACAATAGGTGCTTGTTCTAACGGAGATAGTTTATTTTGCGCAAAAAAAAAAAAAAAAAAAAAAAATATGAAAAAAAATAAATTTAACCTAACCTATAGGTTTTAATGAAACTAACCTAACCCTTTAAAAGGTTTTTAATGAAACCTAACCAAACCCTTAGGTTTAATGAAACCTAACTAACCTTAACCACAAAGTATAACCTTTTTTTTTTTTTTTATGGGTTTGCGCAAAATAAAACTATCCCATTAGAACAAGCCCTATTGTAGGCCAAGAAAAAAAATTGGGTGCCTCTGAAAACGACCGTTAAACTCCCCTGTCTGTGGGTATGATGTACTATAGGCGGCCGAATCAACGGTACCCCACTAAGGAGTCCCATTGACAGTACAGATTGACCAGAAAAAAACAATTGGGGCAATAATTAAGGCGCAGACATCCTGTTTGACTTTAATAAATTTTCTAGGGCAATAATGAGCCACCCATCCTGATTAACCTAATAATTCAGGGACAAAAAGGGGCAGACATCATGGTTGACCATATAATCATAAAATTTCAAGGGCGTTAAGAGGCAGACATTCTGAGTGACCTAATCGTATCATTCAGGGATAATGAGAACGGTACCTGGTATTTCTCGTCTACCAAAATTCTCGTCCTGACACAATCCGGGAAACCCCTCGCCGAAGGTAATGGTTAGGTTAGAAAGGTTTTAAAGGGGAAAGATACCGGTAAAATGAACGAGGCCCTGCGCGGTCATTTTCTGAAACACTGACTAGATTTTCCTTGCCAAAAATTAGTGTTTTTTGGTAAAAATGGACGAGGACTGCACGGTCATTTTCTGAGACACTGCCCTAGTTTTTTTTTTTGGGTAAAATTAGTGCTTTTGATAAAAATAAAACGGGGGACTGCGCGGTCATTTTCTGAGACACGGGACTATTTTTTTTCCGGAAAAATTTCTAATGTTTGCCCATACTCCCCCACTAACCCCCAAGCAATTTTGGCACCTGTGGGAATGCGGGTTTTCGGGTGGGGGGGCAAATAATGCGTCGGAGACACGTAATTTAAGAATTGTGTAGAGGAGACAAAATCCCTAGATCTAAAGTAATTTTCCTTTTATCTAGAGAAATTTGCCCCAACCAAAATTACCCTAGCCTAGCGGGGGGCTTGACCCACCGATAAACTAACCCAACCTAACCCAAACTAACCAAATCTAACCTAACCTAACCAAATATAACCTACCCTAATCAATAATACCCTAACCAAACCTCCTATATGGTTGGGGGGCCCCCTGGAAGGGGAGGTTGTGTCTGTATGAGTATTAGTCTAAGACAACTATATCATTTCTACAAATGTATATAAGTTTGGTAAAATTCTAGTGTTTGCCCATACTCTCCCACTTCCCCCAAACAAGTTTGGGCACCTGTGGGAATGCGGGGTTTTCGGGTTGGGGGAAAAAATTATGCGTCGGAACACATATTTAGAAATTGTTTAGGGGGTTAAAATTCCCTAAATCTAGGGTAAATTTCCTTATATCTAGAGAATTTGCCTAACCAAAATTAACCTAACCTAGCGGGGGGCTTGACCCACCGATAAACCCAACTAACCTACCAAACCTAACCTAACCAAATCTAACCTAAAACCCAACCTAACCTAACCAAATCTAACCTAACCTAACCTCCTAGCGGGGGGGGGGGGGGGGGGGTTTTCAACACTTCGTTCATCATTCTGTGAGGATCGTCAGGTTCACACGTCTCTGGGCTCAGAAGAAATCCAATGAATTTTCCCTAAATCTAGAGAAATTTTTTTTTAAATTTTCCCTAACTCAAAAAGTATGTGTTGCGACGCAATTTTGTTTCCCCCGCCATATATCCTGCATTCCCCCAGGTCCCCAAGCTTTTTTTGGGGGAGAGGGGGGAGTATGGGCAAACACTAGAATAATAAAATAAGTTTTTTTAAAAAGGGTTTCGCGGAAGTGCATTAATACTGTACAGTATACTAAACAAAAAATAAATAGAAAAACGCTTGTGGTAATGGCGGGATGAAACCCCGCAGTTATCGTCCATTATAACTGAAAAACCCCCAACCGAGAAGTCTTGCGACATAAAAGTTTTCGGCGAGTTCCACTTGTAATAGGGTCAAATGAAAGAATAAAAGGGTTTTTCGTTATTGGACAAGTTTTTCGCTTGTCCCAAAATAATTTAAAACTACACTTCAATACGATACATGGAACATTGGTTACGTAACATGTCAAAAACCCAGACTCCCCCAATCACTAAACTAACCCCCGAATTCGGTCCCTGAATTCACAAAAAACGGGGAAAAGCTGTTTAAATATATAGATTGGGTAAATGTTATTTTTAATAAATAAACTTGTAACTGTCGCTTTAAAAGGAAACTCTCGCCGACGTAAAAAAATGGAGGTAAAACTTTGAAAGAAGTCCTTCACCCCTATCTTTTTTTCTCCCCCTATAGCCAACAAGCCTGGGGAACTGGCGGGAATACGGGGTTTTTGGGTGGGGGAAGCAAATATAATGATTAATGGCTCCCCCCAAAAAACATCAAAGTCACTATATGTAAAATCTAACCTAACCTAACCTTAACCACAAAGTTACTAAACCCAACCTAACCTAAACCTTAACCCCAAAGTATACCTAACCTAACCTAAACCCTTTAAACCCCAAAGTTACCTAACCGAACCTAACCTAACCTTAACCACAAAGTATACCTAACCTAAAACCCTTTAAACCCCAAAGTATTTCTAACCTTAACCACAAAGTATACCTAACCTAACCTTAACCACAAGTAACTTAACTAACTAACTAACCTTAACCACAAGTTAACCTAACCTAAACCCAACCTTAACCACAAAAATACCTAACCTAACCTAACCTAACCACAAAGTATACCTAACCTAACCCTTTAAACCCCAAGTATACCAACCTAAACCTAACCTAACCTTAACCACAAGTATACCTAACCAAAACCCAACCAACCTTAACCACAAAGTATCTAACCTAACCTTAACCACAAAGTATTTCTAACCTTAACCACAAAATAAAACCCAACCGAAACCTAACCTAACCTTAACCACAAAGTATACCCAAACCCAACCTTAACCACAAAGTATTTCTAAACCCTTTAAAACCCAAAGTAACCTAACCTAACCTCAACCTTAACCACAAGTATCTAAACCCAACCTAACCTTAACCCCAAAATTAAAATAACCTTTAACTAACCTTAACCACAAAGTATACCTAACCTAACTGGACTTAAGAATTTTTGGGCACCTCATATTTCAAGCGGCCGGTGGTTAACCAAGCTGCGCACCTGGAACCTTTACAGATGTGAAGTACAAAAAGCATACATACATGCTAGTTCATTTCAGTCAAAGCCGAAGGGTGAGTTCCAAAAAATTTCCCAAAAAGGAACATTTCTTCCGCCGGGCGAGCATTCCTCCGTTCGGGGACTTACCTTAAAGGCTAGCAAACGTGACCTAACTACCCTTTAGGGCAATGAGGGTCAAACGGGCCTAGTGACCTAACCATAGTGCAAGTCACTGAGGGCAGGCATCAGAACAAAAGTTCATTCTCAAAAACGACCAAATACGAATAGTGAAACATATTATCTAGCCGCGGGGTGCCAGGTCGCCTCGTCCCAACAATTCTGCTCACAGGACTCCGCTAGTGGGCTAAAAAACGTGCTGCCAATAACGAACTAAAACAACAAAACACCCAAGGGAGTCCTACACACTGAGGGGGCCTTTCCCCCCAAAGGCTTGTATCCCTAAAATTGTAAACACACGCCGGGGTGCCCGATACCAATAGGTTATATTTCAACCTTACCTCGTGGTAAAGTCTATTAGGCATAATAAATTAAATTTTATTTATATATGAGATACACCTTCTTCCCACACCTCCCCATCGAGGTGTGTAATCTACGCCATAATAATTGGCCCTGTACGTCACGAAATGCGTAATACGCTTGCTGGATCCCGCCAGGGAGGGTGGCCAGACTTGCCACCGAGGGGTAAATCCCTGGCGTTGTGACTCATCATTGGCGCAGGAGCTCCGATCCAAGAAAGTTTTCGAAAGAGGAGTATCTCAGACTTACACTGAATAAAAACCGGCGTATGTGTTTGCTGGATCTGGCCCCTGGCCGCCTCCTCCTGTGGCCCATCCCCAGGTGGACACAACCGCCCCCAAACCCCCCCGGGACGCTCGCTCCGTTGGTACTGAAGAAGCTTGGGATCTGGGCCAGATGCGAGAGTGAGCTAGGGCGCCTATTCACTAGGGCGGGCCCGTGGTAGGCGAAAAAGCCCTCCCAAACCCCAATGCCAGTTCGAGTTGCTGCCTTAGTGGCAAAAGGGGAGGGTAAATAACTAAGGCATGTGTCAGGGCCTGCTTAGGTGCTGCTGTGGGCCTTTGGGCAACATTCATCTTCTGTTATAAAGCAATACAGCCTGTTTCAGTTCCTACAACGACATTGGTGTTTACTATTAATAGTTTTGCAAGGTGGGGGTATGAATTGATCGTTTCAAGACTAATGCGGCATTATAGGTGTTATATGCTGGTGATAAGAATGTTTTTGTGTGTTGGTTAGGGCGGCGGCGGGCGGCGGGCGGCAGGTGCTCCGCCCGCACTAAAATATGTACATTATACGGGATTTATAACTACCAGATGATATTTAGGACACTGACCTACATCATCTTCAGAGAAATAGTTGCATATCCATGAATGTATAAAATGCAGAAACTATAAACCTATAATAAGATAACGAGAGCAAAAATGAAATCGTGTATAAACTTTTTTTTCACCTTTTTTATTCATCTTCTCCTTATTCCTGGAATGTTGCTTGCATTAAATTTCACGCACTGTCCCGGAATCGGCACACCCTAAACGATTATCATGGTGTATGGCACGCCCCCAATCAAAAATATATAAGTGGTCAAAACCTGCGTTGAACGTCAAACTTGTGATGAAACAGCTTTTGGCGGGGGAGAGCGGTGTATCCTTGCCATAAGTTGCTTGGTTAGGGAGGGAGGGAAACATTCCTTGCTTCAGCAGAGACTGTTTCAAGCCTTGTGATTGGTCGAAGCTGCCTAAGCAGCGCTCAGATAGGCAACGTGATTGGCTAGTAGGATTCTGGGACCACGCCCACGCCTAGGCTTGGAGGTGTAAGGCAGTGCAAAAGCGCCTGAACTTTCGACTGTACATGGCTTAGTCGGTGCCTTAGCCGGGCCTTTTACAAAACCCCTGAAGACGGGTAAGGCGCTCTTTTCCCCTTTACCTCTATGGAAACTTCTCAGCATCTCCCCCCTGGTGCCTAGCCGCTCCCAAGGGGGCCAGGATATATATATCTGTATGACAAAAGGAAGTTGTAAAACCAAAGAGGAAATAAAACAAAGCCGGAGATCCAGTTTCTTTGGCCCTGGGAGAGAACCTGATATAGCCACGTAACATGGAGTATGCATCTCAAGTTTGGGAGGGATCCACTCATACAGCCCTCCAAAATTGGGTTGAGCCCAAAGCTTTTCGTCTCATCAACTCCCCTCCTCTGCTGACTATCTTCAATCAATAAATCACCGCCGCAATGTTGTTTCCTCTTGATATCTTCCCCCGTTATTTTCAGCTCACTGCTCTTCTGAACTTGCAGAAGAGCAGGCTAAAAACTGATTGCTCCCCCCCACCCGTGGCCTCGCTGCACAAGACTTTCTACTCAGCTCATCCCTATTCTGTCCATCTCCCTTTTGCAAGAATTAACAGTATCTTTACTTTTTTATCCCCTTCACGGGTATATTCTGTAACCCCTCAAATCTTTATCTTTCTCCTTCTACGATTTAAAATATTTTAAGAGAGGAGCAACAAGACCCCTCCCGAACTAAATTGGCCCACCCCCTCTTTTTATAATCTCTTACTGTCTCCGTATAAGGACTTGCAACTAAGAGGGCTTTTGTTTCTTCCTTTTTTTTTCCCTTGGCCAGTCCTTGTGGGTGTTAAAAAAAATGGACGACAAGGTATTGGCCGTCGACCATTTCCTCAATCTCAGAGTGTTGGGAATATTTGATCCTTTTGGGATTAGCGGGCTATTACCGCCCTTTTATCAAAGATTTCACCAAAATGGGCATCCCCCTAACATGGCTTTTGAGAAAAGATGTCTCATTTCAATGGGATCCCATCATGAGTGAAGTTTCGAAGAGTTAAAAGATGCACTAGTGAAAGCTCCGTTGTGGCATTCCTAGATTTTTCATTTGAGATATGTACAGACGCTTCAGTCGCGAGACTTGGGGCAAAAACTAATGCAGAAAGATAAAAGAGGGAAGAACCTGTATGCGAGCAGAGTTCTTATCCGGCGGAGGTAAATTACTCAGTTACACAAACAAGAACCTCGGAGTAGTTTGGGCTCTCAAACATTTCAAAGACATTATTTTTTGGGTAACCCAAAAAACTGTCTATACCGACCATGCAGCAGTTAGTGGGGCTATTTAAGGGTAAGGATTTTCCCATAGGCTTGCACGATGGTATCTGACAATCCAAGAGTTTTAAACCAACCTCCAAAAAATTTACGCGGACGTGCAAATGTGGTAGCTGATGCGCTATCCCCCGAAACGTTCCGGTAGTCGGGTGATTACAGGGGCAACCCCGTGCCGAATTTTTCACTCTCTTTAATTGGGCGTCGAACAACGCAAACATGAAATATGGGAGAAGGTCATCTATGCCTTAGAATCAGGCGACGAGACCTCCTTCCGTCATTACCATACCTTAATTCAAATGTTTCCTGTCAAAATTTGACAGGATTTTATGTTAAATGACAAAATTTGTCATTTAATGACAGAGACATTGGCCCAGAAAAGGGACCCAGTGGAACAAATGTTTTTTTCCGGATATTTTGTTCTGACGGTGCTTAAACTTTTACACGATGTGCCCACGGCTGGACATCCAGGACGTAACCGTACCCTAGCAGCCGCTAGGCGTGTGTACTACTGGAACCCCGATGCGTGTGGACATTGAAATATGTTGCCAGGTGTGTATCTTGTGCCCAATACAAACAACGACCAGCCTGGGGCCAGATTGTTAAATGTCACCTTTCCCTTCCCATGACGGGACCCCACACGAGTTCTCAGCGCTTACAAAGGGGACGCATGGTAACGTTGAATCCTTCCGCGTCTTTTCCCTTCGTGTGGTCCCGTCACGGTAAGGTTGGTTGCTTGGGTGGAGTTTCTATGCACGTCTGTGCTGTGCAACAATGTATCTCCTTCAGAAAAGTCCGTGAAACCCTTTGGGTTTGGGGAAATAATAGTTAGTGTTTAAAAACCAGGGAAGTGAGTCGGACTGAATGGACCCTACCCATAACTACGTCACGGTTTGTTTACATCGGTGTGGGAATGCCCGTTATTCGGAAGAGATAGGATGGGAATTCTTATCATACAATTCCCCGGGTTATGCCCGTAAGCAATTCAATCTTTTTAGTTCTCGTGTAATTTATCTTCCTCTTTCATCTCATTTTACTTCCTCCTTCCTTTACTCCCCCCCCCCCGACATTCGGTACGAGCAACTCGTGGGGCACTTATTTTGCGATCATCGATAATAAGAGGTTCAAACTTTCACCCCCCCCCCCTCCTATCAGATCAAGGAAAACTCCTAGATTTTAATGTCCTTTAAATAGTCACCTATGAAAGATCACGGTCATACGGATGTGTAGTCGATTATTGCTAAATAAAATCAAATTTTGGGAACATAATTTCCAACAAAGTTTGA
>JACEEZ010022266.1:0-25000 GCA_016584305.1 Chionoecetes opilio
GGGCCTTTCTGCCACGTTTTGGGAAAAAATTTTACCCTAACCAAAGACCAATTTTTTTTTCCCCGGGGGGGGGCCCCCGCCCCCCCCCCCTTTTCGGGGGTTGAATTAAACTCCGGCCCCCCGGGGCGCCCGCCCGCCCCCATAAAATTTTTTGGGGGTTTTGCCCCCTTGGGGAGTTTTTTTAAACCCCATTTCCCAACGGGAGGGGTTTTGCCCCAAATTTTTTAACCAAATTTTTCCTTTCCCCCGGGCCATTTGTTTTATTTTGGGGTAAAACCTCTTCCTTCCGGCATTTCCCCTCCCCCTTTTTTTTCCCCGAAGGAAAAGCCCCTGTGAAAAAAGGGGGGAAAAAGAGGAAAGAAAAAGGGAGGGGGGAAGGGTCCTCCCTTGCGTGCATGTTGCAAGAACCCAAACTTGCCCCACCAGGCCTTCGGAAAGTGGTTTTGAAAAGGGGGGGTTTTTTTAAACCCAGGTTAAAGGGGTGGGTCCCCTGTGTTTTTTCCCATAAAGGCTTCCCCCTTATTCATTTTTTTTTCCAACTTTCCCCCCTTTTTCCCTTCCTTTCCCTCCCCTTTCCCTTCGCCCCTGGGTCCCTGTTGAAAAAGGGGGGGGGGGGGGCCCCCCCCCCCCCCCCCCCCTTTTCTTTCCCTTTTTCCCCCTTTTTTCCTTCTTTCTCTCTCTCTTCCCCCCCTTCTCTCCTTGGGGAAAAAAAAAAAGAAAAAATAATATTTTTAAAATTCCCTTTTCTTTTTTCACCCTTTTCCCTCTCTTTCCCTCCTTCTCTTCTTTTTTTTCCTTCTTCCTCGTTCCCTTTTCTCCTCTCCTTTTTTCCCCTTTCTCCCCTCTTCTCTTTTCCTCTCTCTCTTCTCTTCTCTCTTCCCCCTCTTCTCTCTCCTCTCCCCTCTCTTTAAAAATTAAAATACAAAAAATATTAAAAAAATTGGCGTTACCCCCGTTTTTTTCCCTTCCCTCCCCCCCCTCTTCCCCCCTTTTTTCTTTTTCCTTCCCCTTTTTCCTTTCCCCCCCCCCCTTTTCCTCCCCCCTTTTCTTTAAAAATTAAAATTTTCTCAAAATATTCCACAAAAAGCAATTACCCAAAATTTTTTGGGACGCCTAGTAAAGCCCCCACACCCCCCTCCACCCGGGTGATTGGGTTCTAATTTCCAGCCCGAAAAAATAATAGATTTCAAAAAAAGATGGGGAAGGGTTGTTCTAATTTTTTTTTGAATTATTCTTAAAAATCCTAATCCCAAAAAATTTTTAATTTGGACCCTTTTTTCCCTAAAAACATGATTATGTCCGGGAAAAAAACCCCCCTCCCCCGTGGGGGGGAACGCGGGCGTCCACAGGAGCTCCCACCCGGGCCAACTCAGGGAACTGGAAAAAATTATGGGGGGAAGGGTTTTTCGTTTTTTTTTTTTGGGGGGCTAAGCCCCCTTTGCCCAAAAAAAAAAGGGGGGCCTTTGCGGGTTAACCCTTTTTAAATTTTTGCCGATAATGCTTGCATATGGGGGGAAACCAAAATTCCAAGGGTCTCACCCGGTCCCCTCCGTATCAGGTAAAAAGGTGGAAAAGGGGCTAACTTTGAAAGGCCCCCCTTTTCTTTCGCCCCTGGGTGCCAGTTGTGTTTTAAAAACCAAAAAAATTGTACAATTTTTTTGTCCCCGTTATTTAAAAGGGCGGGGGGGTTTTGGGGATTTGCACTTTGTTGTTTCGCCTTTTGGGGAAAGTAATTTTACAGTTTTAAGGGGACTTTTAAAAACGGGGAAAGCAAAAAGTGAAAACATATTGTGTTCTCGACTGGCATATTTTTCCCTTTTAAATAAAATAAAATTTGGGCTTTTATTTTAAAAACGTCCCCCCTACTTTACCCCCCCCCCCCCCCCCCCCCCCCCCTCTCGCAGTTCCGCACTGTCCTGAAAATAATTTTCGTGGTCATAGCAGGGGACGGGCCTTTTTTTTTCCCTAAGCCTTTTGTTGGAAAATCTGATTTTGGCAAGGTACTGCTAGCACTTCTTTATTAAAATTTTTTAAACCGACGCCACCGTATCACTGATTTCTTTTATTCCCTCATTCTCCGCGTGACCCACGTGTAGATCTACGCAAGGCAAGGGGGTGAACTGATTAATTCTCATTAAGGAAAATGCCTGGGTGGTTCCATGAGAAGAGAGAGAGAGAGAGGGAGAGAGGGAGGAGAGAGGAGAAGAAGAGAGAGGAGAGAGAGAGAGAAGAGAGAGAGGAGAGAGAGAGAGAGAGAGAGGAGAAGAAGGGAGAGAAGAGAAGTTTAAAAAAAAATTAAAAAACTTAAAATACATTGGTAAATAAGAGGAGTATGTTTAAAAAGCCCGGTTGCGACCCCAAGGGACTATCGAGCATATAGACCTATCAATATAAATATTATAAGTTTGGGCGGATAAAGTGCCCCTTTGTGATTGAGAAAAATTACCACCAAGAAATCCCCTTTTGCATCTAGGAATTTAATGTCTCCAAAATCCATTCGAGGAAATGCAAATAAACCCTTGCAATCGCTTTGGGTTTTTCTCCACGGGAAAAAAATTATATTTTTCCGGAGGCAGAGGGTGGGAACCTTGCAATATCTTGATTACAAGTTTATTTTTTTTTTGGGGTTTATTGGGGTATCTTGAGACCAAAACTGCTGATCCCACCTGATCTTTGACATTTTTTTTATAGCCAAAATTCAAGAGGCCGCCCCGAAAATCATTTTTTAAAAATATATTATTTTTTATGTAAACACCAAAAGAAAAAAATTTGGTAAATTATTTGGGAAAAAGGAGAATGTGGAATTAATTTAAACAAATAAAAGTGTGTGGGAAAAAATTTTAAATTTTGCAAAAAATCCAAGGTGGCTGCCAAAACGTCAGCATTTTTGGTAAAACTCATAAATTTGTATAACTGGTTCGATAGAAAGGTGATTTTGCGCCTAACCTATGTTTTGTGGTTGAGGAATCAATTTAGAGCAATAAATTACTTTTTGAAACCTTTTTCCCCTAAAATTTCCAAAGATTGCCGCCAAAATTTGAGAATTTTTGCGTAAAACATTGTAATTTTGAACCAGTTTTGATATAAAGATGATTTTGGGCGCAACCATTTTTTGGGGGTACTAAAACCCGATTGAGGCAATAAAATAATTTTTGGAACATTTATTCCCATTATAAATCCAAGATGGCCACCAAATATTCATAAAAAAAACTTATAATTTTAAACCAGTTTGAACGAAACAGATTTTGCCAAAAATGGGGTTATTTTTTGCAAAACAATCGATTACTTCTTTATCAAGGTAACAAGCACAAAAAAATGCAAAAACTTTGCGCTATTTAAAATGCAAATTATCATAGAAAAAGTCAAGAATAATTAAAAGCAGATCCTATCTAATTGCTTCATCGCAATTTGTCACTTCTGAAAAGGGGGAAAACAGCAACAACTATTTTGAAATCATTTTGACAAATGACTTTAGAAATTACATTTTTAGTATTATATGTAAGGAAGTCCCGCTGACTTGCAGCGTACGAGGCTTGGCAAAGGGCTGTCTAAGCCCAACCACATGCAATCACTTTTATGAGTTCTGGACCATGAATTTTGTTCCGTTTTAGGTTGCAGAACTCCATTGTCCCATGCCATCCGAACTTGGTGAAAACGAGTTGGGTGATCTTTTTATCGCTCTTTCCAAAGAATGCATGGAAGGTGCGCCCCAAGAAAATGGACTCAGCGCTAGCTTTGCGGGGTGGAAGTGTTTTTTTCGGTGGCATAGCGATTTTCACTGAAAGTCTTTTGACCAAATCTGCCAAGATCTATTTTCTTTCTACTTAGAGAAGCAATGAAGAGTTTCCCCGAACGTAGGACTGTTTCAAGATCAGCGTTTGGTTTCCATATGGGAAAGGGCGATATCTCTGTGCTTTTTTAAGTGTTATTGCAAAACTTTTTCCTTTTGAAGGGTAAAAAGAGTGTCGCAGCCCGACAAGGCATGTGCAGCAAGCAGGTTACCAATGCATCCCAAGCTCAACAACAGACGTGTTTATGTCTATCAATGCCCTCAACTTTTCATCTGGGGGAGACATCAGGGTTTTTGCCATTCCATACAAAATACATCAGGAAACAAAAATGTATTGTCTCGGCATTTATTGGATGCCTTTTGCCTCTTACGAGTAGATTGGTGTACGAGATTATGTTTAAAACAGCATCTTCATTCCAAAAAAGCACTGCTCCTCTCCAACCATTTGCATTTTCAGATCTTAATTTTTACACAGCTGATTTAAAGAGTTCCTTTTTGCGGAATCGGGCTTCATGATAACTTTCCCCGGAGGTAAAAGAGTTTGCATTTTCAGCTTGTGGGTGTATGGACTGTACCCTCAGCTCGTCTTTGCGCATGTTTTTTTGATTTTACAAACAAAAATTAAAAAAAGACATACATTTATGATCACCGTCTCCCCTGCCTGTCTCAATTTTTATTGTCCTCAATCAATCTCTCGAAGTTTTTGGGAAAAAACATCAACTGTTTGGGGTTTTGGGGAGGGACAACTTTTTTTTTTTTTTTTAATTTTTGCCTTAGCGCCGAGGCAGTGGGGTGCCAGGGGGGCCCATGGGAGGGCCTGGGTTCACTGAGGGCCGTGATGGGTTTGGGCCCCCCCGTGGGGCGCAGCGGATTTTTAAGTGACGCCTTTTGAGGCTCATGCCCCCCCCCTGGTCCTCCGAGCCCGCAATCGAGGTGTTTATGGGAGGGTGTGGGGTTCTTTGGCCACTGACGTGCAGAAGGTTTGGTTTTTCGGGATCGAAATCGGGGGGACCCAGAAGCCAGTCGGAGACGGTAAAAAAATTGCTACCGCCTCCCCCCGGTATATCTGTTCGTTCCCATCAATTATAATTTTGGTGGCACCAAACCCCGAAGGAAAAGGAACTTCTTTTTTTCTATAGGAATTCATCAAAAAAAGCAGGTGGCACGGGTGAATTTCATATTAAAAAAAAGTACTTAAGTGATTTTTTCCTTTTTTCTGTGATCATATGAAAGCGGTGAATAATTTTTCCATGTCGTACAAAAATTTTTTCTTTCACCTTGACACCCTTCTTCCTTGTCTCCTCACCCACTTTTACGTGCATGGTATGGTAGAATTTTTCCCGGGGGGTTGTTTTATAAAACTGTTTCCATTTTGTCACCAATCTCTACGGCCCTCAACATTTACCTTGTCGTTGGGCCGGCATCCATTCACAATTTGAAACCTTTGCTTTATCAGTCTGATGCAAAAGGGGGGGATGAAAGCTAGCTTTGGCCCCGTTTTTTTCTGTCAGAAGAGTCCAATTTCTCCTGTTTCCCCCTTCTTTTTTAGTTTTTTTTTTCTTTTTATCAATTCGTATCCTTCTCGTCATCGAACATATCACCTTATCTGTGACAGCTGGGACACAGGTGATTACAAAAATACCCCGGTGCCACCGGTCAGCGTTAAAAGTCGACAAACCAATCCGCCCCTTTTTTTGGGTTTTCCTATTGAAAAAGTTGTTCTCCCAAAAGGGGGATCCCAAATGAAAAGAAGAAACCTCTTTGTGCTGCAAAAAGTTCCCCAATTGAATTTTTCTTGGCTTCTTTTGGAAGGCACGCGTTGCTTCAAAAAATGCCACGTGACAAACGAGCATAATTTTCCTGACCCGCTGCGAAGAAAAATTTTCACCCTTCGTTTCATGGATAGATGTGCAGAGGGCCAGTTGCCTTCTCTCTCAGCTCTCACAAACAAATGCTATCCCCCGGGAATCAGGCAATCAACCCACAGTTTTCCAATGGGCGATGAGCGTCCTTGTCTACGAAATCCGAAGTTCATCAAATGTGTGGCTTCCGATTTTAAGGGCTTTCCCGTAGAACCGTCACCAACTCTGAGGCCCGAAGAGCTTTGCCAGGTTTTCCATTTACATGTTTCCCCCCACCCCAGAAGGGTGCACTGAGAACTTCTTCAAACCCCGTGTTTGTGTACCAACAACCCAAAAAAAGACATTAATGTATGCATTCCACCAGGTGTGATTTTAAGTCTTCCATCGCCTTGGATCAGCCATTTTTTTTGTTGAGCACCTTGAAAAATTGCTATCAGCAGTGGCGGTCCTAGGCATGGGGGAATGGGCAATCGCCCAGGGGGGATGCGGGGGGCGGCATGGGGCGCCCGAAAAAATAATATATAAAATATAAAATAATAATAAAAGTAAAAATAATATTTAATGATGAAAACAAATAAAAAAAAAATAAAAGCTCTGTAGTATATGTCAAGATAAATTCATGGGGTGGGGTGGTACATAAGGGGAGCGGTCGAGGCAAAAAAGGGCCCTTATTTAAGGGGTTACCCCCCACACTTTAGAACAAAGGGAAAAGGTATTGTTTGGGTTCGTTAGGGGTCTACTTTTTAATGGTGTTTTACAGTCGATTTTAATTAAAACGGCCTTTAACCCTTTTTTTCCCTTCAACCCATAAAAAAATTGAGAATTTTTGAATTCTTAAAAATTTTTTTTTGGGACTTTCAAAGATTAATTTTCACTTTAGGATGTCTACTTTATGAAAAATGAGTTTTTCAGTCAGATTCTAATTAAAACATGGCCATTTTAACCCCTTTAACCCCTTTCCCATAAAAAATTTAGAATGTTTGGGAAAATCTTAAAAATTTTTATTTTTTGGGCCTTACAAAGTTACTTACCCGTATTTTTCACCATCTGTCCGTTTATCTCGATTCATCTCCATTTTTCCACCTCACTTATTCCGGCCGTTGCACTTTTCCCCACAGGAACAAAAGTCAATCACCAAGCCAGCAATGACACATGGCATTTTTGTCCGCGACAACTTTTGTCGTGCAGTACAATGAGTTTGTCTCTAACCTCTGTGGTGGGGCCCATTTTATTCTTGTACATTGTTGGGGCGCAGTTATCCCCTTTCATTCACAGCCAACATGGCAACTGGGGTTTATGTTCTCGGTTTGCGATGTGACTCTGACACCACACGCTACGGAGGGCCCGCAATACATGTGTTCAAGGCATCATCGTGGGGGCAGTAAGGGTGCGGTTCATTGGGTGGGGAGACGAAAAGAAACTCATTCGTGAAATGAGATTTTCAGTTTTTTTACCATGCATGAGAAGGACAAATCGCCTTGCGGTATCTAGGAAAAGTAGGCATATCCGGGAATGCTTCCAGGCCCTGTAAGGCATCTGAATTTTTGGTGAGAGCTGAATATGCCGTTCGCTTTCCCAAGTCTGTATAGAGCACTTGTCGTGTCACATCTGACAGAGCATGCACGGCTGGTAATGACTTGCATGCGGGTTTTGCCGAGTTTGGTACTGATTGGTGAACAAGTATGAATCGTTCCTTTGGGGGACGAATTTCCCTGAGTGCCCAGCATGCATATATACTTCACGGCCAGTGCTCCCCTGCTCCAGTAATACCCAACAAGACGAGGACATCCGTGTCGTCACACCGAATGATTATCCTTGGAGGGTCTCTCGATAACATGATTGCATGCAATACCAGGACGAGTGTCCGCCTCCTCTTGTGTGCTGTACAACCCCTCAAGACTGGACACACCCACTTCATTCAAAAACTTTGACCACTTCTCCATCTTCAAATCCACCTGCCAGTACTACCGATTTATCTGCAGGCAGGAGATTTGTCCATTGTCGCAGATGTACTGACAGATGAATGAAGCTAAACTAGCCTTGTTGGTACTGGTTTTGAGGAAGTTCTTGTAGTTCGGGACGTCCTGTTCCCTTGTATCTGTTAGTTGAATCCGGAATCCATCATTCCTCGTCTGTGTCGTTCAGTCGACTTAATTGACTGTTCTCGTCGTACCGGTCAAAGCCCAAAACGTCACAACGTCAATGGAAGGATCCATGGCACTGTTCTTCAAAAGGGACGCACAATTCGGTCTAGAACCCCCTTTCAAAGATCATTGAAAGTCTTGAAATATTCTCGTTCATGGCCTGGCACATTGCCATGCCATCAATGAGGTATGCAGCAGACTGCGATGACGTCGGGGAATTCTGACTAGGAAGGACAAGAATTTCACCCGTATTTGCTTCCAGCTTTTTGGCAAGATTGCTTTGTTGGTCTTCCCATCGAACCATCGTCGTGGAACATTAAAGGGCGGAACAGCTGCCAATTCGTAGGAGAGGACCTTGCGCATATCCACATCAGGGTTTCTTTGACACTGCAAGCAGTCTTCTGAAGAGTACCTCCGTATCGATCATTATCTTCCCTTCATTATCACTGGAAAGACACTTTCCTCATAGCAGAAAACGTTTTGACTACTGTTTTGGGGGATTGGATCCCAGAAATTCCTCTTCTTTTTCGTCCCCAGCCTTTCTTTCGTGAACTGATTGAATATTCCCGACCCTTTTGTGGCACTCCCTTCAGCGACTCTTCGACTTCTGATGCCACCTGACCACTAGTTATATTAACTAGGGGGGTTTTGCCACACTTTCCAGGTCAAATGGATCTTGGCATTTTTCCTTGATGTATTCCTTGATGACTTTAACATCATTCTGGTCCTTGGTCACTCGAGCATGTCCAAGTTCTTCATGTGTATTCTTGGGATTGGTAGGTGTACACATTTTTTTGAATCGTTCTGCGTATTCCCGGTTATGTGGCGGGTCAGCAGCCAGCGAACTAAGGCTCCTTTCCTCAGTGTGTAACCGATGACACCACCTTGGCTTTTAGCCTCGCGATTGATACTCTGTTCGAGAGCCTGATCCGTAGGAACGCAGTTGAAAGTCCTTTCGAGCGTTTCACAAAACAAAAACCTCCTTTCGACATGGGGCTGAAACATTCGTGGAGCTGACACCTCCAAGTGACGCATTTCTGCAACATAGACTGGGGTGTATCGTGCATAGTTGCTGCGGCCTGCCAGGAAGAAGTACGGTATGATTTCAAGGACGGCGGTAAGGTGCATTTCAAAATCACCCTCACGGTCTGCCCGAAGTAACTTCAAGAGGGTGTCACCAGCATCCAGAAAGCTAATCCAGAAAACGGAATGTTGCTGATTGTTCTCTTCCTGTGTTTTTGAATTTCTTCATTGTACTGAAAAGAGAGGATGACAAGCGCATTTCAATCTCCTGGCACACAGCAGTGCAGGCTTCCGGGGATTGCATTTTGAAGGTTTTTTCTCTAGATCTGCAATTAAGTGCATGGTCTCATCATCCAACCAGGGCAACTTTTTTCATTGCAAAGGTTTTTGGGCAGCTGATAGAAACAAGTGAAACAGTGCTTAGTGTAACCAGTCTGATTCCTCTTAGACTCTGGCATACTGCTTCCCTTGCAACATCAAACTCACGGAGCATGAGCATACACTTCAGGTACTGTCAGCATGTTTTGGAGACCACCATCACTAAACAGCTTCCCTTTTACTGGCTATGAAAGCCATAGTGGGGATCATCCCACCAAGCCTCATCGTCACTCGACCAGCCAAGGGATCTGGCTCAGTCCAGAGAAACTATTCAGCCTTGCTAAAATAAATTTCCAGGTCAGCAGTGACCCGAAAAATGTTCTTGTCCCATGCATTTGCAATTCAACCAATTTCAGCAAAGTCGTGTAGATCGTAGAGAAGTCAGAGGGTGGCGCATTAATGAATGGGAGATACCATATTCAGTCAGTGGAATTTCTCTCTCGCTAACTAGAGAATTTAATCCAAACCCCCCGCCGGAATACGTGAGGTTTCAGGGGGACTTGCACGGGCCATTTCCCAATAAAATCTTTTTGTACCACATCACTAGCAGACTTATCCAGTTCTTTACTTCCATTTCACACATGGTTCTGGTTTGGTATGGGGTTTGTTGTAGCGTTTGATTTCCTCCTCATCACAGCTCTGTGCATCTAGGGTTTTAGGTTTGATCTTGGAATGCAAGGTGTTTCTTCTGGCCTAGGAGACCTTTGATACAAACACCACAGCCATTGAATTGTAGTGTTCTTTCCGTCTATTGTCTGTTTATTTTGATCGAAATTGTCAATTGCGGCATCAACAGTGGTCTTAATATCATTCTCAGGATCATAGACAGAAATGTCACGTGATATATGAACGTCCGACTTGGTTGACAGCTGGTCCAAAGCAATGGCAGTGAGGAATCTAAAGCACTTCATCATAAGGTATTTCTGTGTCCAAGAGAGGACAGGTCATCTATCAGTTCTCGACTACCATGGTCGTGGGGCAGCTTGACACCTAAACCAAATGTTTTTGGGGTATGGATTTTACAAACTAGAGAAATCATGTTGTGACATATTGCAAGAACTCTCATTTCAATGTTTCCCATGTGAGTCTCAGATTCATAAGCTTGTAGCGCTGTCCCAAAATCTTTTTTGAAGTACACCATGCAACGAAATCATACAAAGGATTCGGAACAAAGTCCTTGCACTTTTTGTCTCCATATTCCCACTAGAATCATACGATCAGATTGAAATTTTAATGTCACCGATACATTTCCTGATGATACCAGCTGCCTTATGCAAGACAACAGCGTCCTCTTCTGAATTGACATCATCAGAGGATTCGAGTTCACATTCACCAATTTCATTTACATGCACTTGTAGCCTCACAACGTGTTTTTAAGGCCTCGGCAACTGTGATATCCCCTGAGCATACAAGATCAGACTTCCAGGCTGGTGATGAATGAAATCCTG
This sequence comes from Chionoecetes opilio, assembly GCA_016584305.1. Lineage (NCBI taxonomy): Eukaryota > Metazoa > Arthropoda > Malacostraca > Decapoda > Majidae > Chionoecetes > Chionoecetes opilio. The sequence continues at coordinate 10,646 of JACEEZ010022266.1, forward strand.
TCTCCGAAATGTTCTGTAATTTCTCCTTCAAAACTCCATGTAGTACAAGACTCGTTGGTTTTTGAGTTGACCTCTGCTGATATAGCGACCAATCGTTCATTCAGGACAGACCCAAGGTTGTGATAGAGATGGTTTTTGGACAGGAACGTCTCTTCAATCTCCTTACACAAACTTTTGGAAAGGCACACGCATTGTCAGATTTATCAACCTTAGCCCTAGCACTAGCAGCTTTAATATTGGTAAGCGAGATGTAATGCGAATAGCAAGAGGATGATATTTTGCATCCATTGCAAAACAAGTTAGTGTTTGACAGCATTCGCATTTGAATCTCATAGTCGTTGCTCTGAAAGGCTGCATCAAGCACTCTTTGCCGTGTGGTGGACCCCGTCCAGTTGAGACGTTCGACAGTTTCTCCTTCCAGCTATGTGTTTCCCACATATGAAACAGCCTGATCGAATGTCAAATTGCGACGGGTCATATCGCCGGAAACGAGACAGTCCAACCGTAGGCCCACTACCTTTGCGCCATCGTCAGCGTCAGCACATGTACCAGTGTTTCTTTGGGGCTATCTGGATATTCCTCTTGTTCGTATAATTTGCTCTGCACTTTTGGTGGAATTTGATAACAGTATCTCCTTTTAGGCTGTCGTTTTTTCACTGGAAACAGCCGATCATAGACACCATCTTTACGAAGTTCGGCAGCTTTCAGAATGGATTTCAATCCTTCGACTCCAGGATTCTGGACAACTGGGTTATCAGCTTTGGTTTTGGATAATGAAATCTCGCAAAATACGCAGCATTCGCAAAGACTCGTTCTTCTCCTCTTCTGAGCGGGTTCTTCTGGTGGTTCCATACTTTCTTCAACCTGCAAGGAAAAAAACATACACAATTAGAAAGTGATAGAGTAACAATGAGTGTAACGTTTTGCGCAAGGGTTTCTTTGTATAACTGAAGACAAAGTACGAGTCAAAAATGGCCAAAAAATGGGTAAAACCCCTAATTTTGGGATATTTAGGGGTCCAAAACACCACTGAAGTGGGTTTCAACCCCATATATTGTGAGAGTGTACTTGGCAGAAAGGAATTAATGTGATGTTACCAAGTTTTCAATCTTTGTAAGTGCCAAAATAACAATTTTTAAGTTATTCAAAAATTCTCAATTTTGTATGGGTGAAATGGGTGAAATGGGTTAAATGGCAATGTTTGAATTATAATCTGACTGTAAACCATCGTTTTTCACAAAGTAGACATCCTAACGAATCCAACGATACCTAATTTGCCTTGTTCTAAAGTGTGGAGGGGTCAAGCTAAATTTTTGGCTTTTGGCCGCTCCACTAATAAAGATGCTTGTATGTAATGGCGGCAAGTGGAACGCATCGCCGATCAGCTAGCTGGTTGTGCGCAGAGCTTTGGGGCAGCGTGTTTGGCTTCCATCAGTCGCTTCCTTTATTTCATAGATTTAGTCTAGTCTCTTAGTCTTAATTGACATCGTTGGGTATGTGCGGTGCCAAAACAAATGGATAAGAAAAAGTATAAGCCATGAGGAGCTCAGTTTAGGAAAATATGAAAATAAGAGGAGGAGAAACGCGGAAGAGATAAAGGTATGCAGCGTCTGTGTCATCTCTCTGTATGTTATGTGGTGCAGGTAGTAAAATAGGCTAGTATAACGCAATGGTTTGTTAACCTGTGTTGCTGTGCTATTTCACATAGGGTGAAATTAATCTGATTAGCAACTAGCATTGCATAATTCAAACAGTAATAACACGCATCATTTCAATTTGCAAGTGTTTGTAGCCAGCAACAAACCATTACAACTCAACTAATCCAATACTGATTTGGTAGGTGACATCATTATGGTTTCCTTTGCTTGTATTGACTATCTTAGGTTCTGAACCCAATAAGGGACATTTCCAATGTTGTAGGCTAACTTAAAAGACTTCTAATTCAGGGACACACCCAGGAATTTTTTCGCGGGGGTGGAGGGTAAGAATTTGTTTTCTCGTCAGTCAGTCTAGTAAACCCGCCAGATTCCCCGCTAGCCTCTAGATGGTAAATTTTTCCGCCATTAGCTGATTCCTTTTCAGGCCTAATTTCTTATTTCAGTTACTGAAATAGTTTTGGTAGTGTTAAATGCTTGTCCAAGACATTACGTGAATCAATAATGCGACCAAATGAAGGTAGGTGTCCACGGGCAGGTGACGCGGTCACATCGCTAGAACCTATAATAATTTTTTTTGGATTACATGAAGATCTGCCACCCCAGTCTTGCCAACCTTTTATCCACTTATTGACATATGACACAATACTCTATATTGACCAATACTGTCAGGACCTAACTGGCGGGCGCTCCCCTCTGACCCCCCACTAGTTCACTAACACCTAACCTGGACATTGGTTACGTAACTTAACCTAACTGGGTTATTAAACCACTCTCACCCACATGAAGATCAGTCACCCCAAGTGCAGCACAGGAACCGATGGTGGGTGGTGTGGTGGATCTTTATGTGGTCCATTTTTTTAACCGACTGTTAGAATATTCTGATTTCTTACAAGGATGGAAATTTCGGGGGGGGGGGCATTGCCCCGTGCAAGGGCTATGGATGCCCACCTGGGTGCGCCCCTGGGCTAATTATGCTAATTTTGTATTTTTGTGATATGTNCAAAAGGAAGAAGAACAGCTGGGTAGGTGGTCACCGACTTGCCCTGGCCCGGGATCGAACCAGGGCCCGCAGATTCGTAGTCAGGCACGCTAGCCACTGCACCACGGAGGCGACACTCAGTGGTGTCCCCGTCACGTCTTGGAGTGCTGAACTCAATGCCCCGATTTTCGAATCCTGCCGGGGGCAACTCTTTCAAGAGCCTGGTAGGGGAGCAGAAGGTCCCGAGTTCAAGTCTCACCAAAGAGCAACTGTCAAAGCCATCGTCGCGTGACCGAAGCAAACCCACATGCAGCGTATACCTGTCTGCCAATTGCGAGTTTTGACGGTGGACTCTAGGGGCTGCATGCGCCTAACCTGGAGATCAAGACCATCATAGAAAATTAGATCTTCACCTGACACCACAGGTGTCACTATAAAAATCCAGCCTGCGCTACCAACAGGCGAGTTCGACCAACATCAAGACTTTTCTCTCTCAAAAAAAAAAAAAAAAAAAAAACATTGAAAAAATTATTTTTTATAACGGAGGATGGATGTATTACTGGTTAAATAAGGTCTTCAGTGTTTTGAATTACATATGATTTTCCGTCTAATAAGAAGTTAGTAAAACACGTCACTATGTTACACGAAAACAAAAAGACGCCGCAGTCAACTATAAATCTCTCCTTCTCCTCTCCTCTCTCTCTCCCCTTCTCTCTCTTCTCTCTCTCTCTCTCTTCCTCTCCTCTCTCTCTCTCTCTCTCTTCTTCTCTTCTCTCTCTCTCTCTTTTCTTCTCTCTCTTTCTCTCTCTCATCACCTATCTCGCACCTCTCTTTCTCCTCTTTATAACTCGCAACAAAAACATCACCACCAACACTTTTTTCTCCTTCCCTCCTTCACTCCCTCCTCCCACCCTCGGTCCTTTAATTCTTCACACTTCCCACCTCCCCCCCCCCTAAACCCCCCCTGTCCTTCCATAGCCTCTCAAGTCTGCACAACACCTGGGCGCCGCCACCTCAGCGCTCCCCCGCCGACAACACCTGGCGGAGATACAAAAAAACATACCCAGGCGAAAGGGTTTTGTTTATCTCCCTTCCAAATACTTACCAAGATTAAATATGAAAGAGGTGAAGATGATGGGCCGCAGTCTCTCTCTCTCTCTCTCTCTCTCTCTCTCTCTCTCTCTCTCTCTCCTCTCCTCTCTCTCTTTTCCTCTCTCTCTCTCTCTTGTAGGTTAGTATTATTATTATTAGTGTTCACTATGTTTTTTCTGTGTTCTGTATGGTGATGTTTGGGTCCTGGTACCAAGTACCTGGCTAATCCACTCCCTAGGCAATACTAATCCCTAAACTCGACCTCAGCCTACGCCAGATGTTCTCCGTCAGGGCTTGAGTATCGCGGGCCCCTTTTTAAGGAGCCAGTCTCTTGTAGGGAGACACTTAGACACAGACCTCTGTACTAGCAACTCACCAGGCTCTCAAGTCACCAAGTCACATCCAAACCCCGGCAGAAGCAACTCACCAGTCTCTCTCCAAGTACCATACACCCCGTGTTACCTGTTACCTTTACCCAGAGTTAATAAACGACTATCAAAGCAGAGTTACCTGTTTGCTCACCCTAAAAGTGACATACCAATCACTTTACACCTGGTGACAGCGTCGGTCTCTGGTAACAGGTTAAACACTACTTGACTTCCGCGCCGCCATACCACGCCGCCACATCGTTCCTCCAGGCCTCATCATACACCCAACCGCCACGGACCTCCCGCGCCGCTACAATCCAATACCTGTCTCCCAAACGTGTGATCCGCGTCGCCTGATCTTCCTACACGACTTCAAGTGCTCACGCCACATCGTTCTACATCCCCCCGCCTCTCCTGGTAAATCGGCTTCATACACTGTGGAAACACTACTCCACCCCTCCACCGCTTGCTACGCCCAGCTCTCCACAACAACGCTGCCGCCTCCTCTACCACATCCACACGACATTCCCACCAGGCCGCCCTACGCATCCACATACGCGGTTCCTCAATCACCCACCGAAGCTGAGTTCTACATCACTTTCACTTTCATCCACACGCAGGCAACGAGGTACCGCCCACCTCGTCTCCGCGCCCCAGGCCGCGCCGGGCTTCGTTTCATCTCCTCTACGAGATCTCCTTCCACGGCATCCCCGGCGCCAAGCTCCACCAACGTTTCATCCACCTACTCCAACCGCCTGCTAACACCGCCTCCTGTTTCCCTTTCACGCTGCTGGTGCAGTTTCCGCATCCACCACCTGTTCCAACCTTTCCACCGGTGAAACGTCTTCAAACATTCGCCCAAGTACCTACCATTATTTATTCCTGTGCTCTCTGCAAACCTATAGCTTGTGTCTACATATGCTTGCTATACCCAGTTTTTTCTTTTTCTGGTTTCAATTTTTGGTAGTGCCATCCCTTTTGTGATCCTGTTGTGTTTCCACCTTGTTATTTTATTCATTTATGACTGTGTGCTGATAAGAACTTGACCTCCCTAGGGATCCTGACCTGTTATACCCGCAACGCTGTGTGACTGTCACAGCGTCCGCCGCACAGTGTCTGTCCGGTCTGATATCCTGCCCTTTGGACTTTAGTGGTTTCCGCTGGGGTTACGGTATTTGTATTTGTGAGCGTAACGCCTCTTTTATTTTGTCCTTTTATTATTTTTTTTTTTCTTTTGTTACATAAGGGGTAAAACTGACGCTCCACACTCACACATTTTGCTTTTGTTACATAAGTGATACACTAACACTCTCCAACTTACACTGTGTTATTTCACTTTTATTCACGTTCTCTCGCGTGTTTTCCATATCTACGTACTCTATCTAGGATATTATATTATTATTATTATTATCATTATATGCCATAACTGTTGTGAACTCTGATATTTTCATTCTTTCACAAATTCACCTGTCATCATGCCACCACCAGCGCCAACTTCAGCCACTCTGGTACACGAGGTTCCTTCCTTTCCCAAATTCACAGGCAACAATATTCCAGTACACATACTACTGAAAGACGTTGACGACGAAATCGCACGTCGTAACATCACTAACGATGCAATCAAAATCGCTCAACTAAAGTCCCGCTGTGACTTGTCTAACTGCTTTGCAGGAAAATACCTGCAGAGTGATTTATTTCTCACAATTAAGACCTATGACGAATTTAAGACCACATTCAATAAATATTTCAGTGGCAGTCAGAAATCCGGTATCCTTGCTCCACTCTTTAGACTTGCAGACACTCACAAAAGGCAAGAACAACCCTATTCCAGTCATTTTCAGCTTTGCAACAATCTTCTAACGTCAAATTATATTTGATAAGACAGCTGGAATCTTCAGAATGGGTTGATGAAGATGGGAAAATGAGTCTACACGCTGTCGGTAACCTTTTTGGATACTACACTTATATGTTTCGCATACACCCTTCCACAGCAAAACAGGCGTCTGATAAACACTTTCACTTTGCTCCAACAGACACCTTAACTGCATTTGCCTTCCAATTTTGAGGACTCTTCGTCACTAGTGTTTTAAAAACAATGCACATTCTTCTATGTCTGCTGCTGTATCTAAAACAACACAAACACCACCAACCATAAGCACTTCTCGTCTCCTTTCAACTCAAACACTCGTTCACCCTCAAACAATCCCCCAAAGACAACGCTCATCTTCACATTCACGACAGTCCCGTGCTAATCACTCACCTGCCTCGTATTGCTATTACTGCAAAAACAAGGGACACACGATCGAGCGATGCTTTACACGACAACGTCATTTTCCAAACCAGCAGTATGTTCCACGCTTTTGGATCACATGGTCAATGTGGTCACGACACTTCTGAATGTCGTGCAGGAACAAACGCTCCTCGATATTCACAGCAACAACACCTTGCGGTCGTGAAGGGACACAATCTCCTCGCCATTCACATCAGTATAACCCTCAATGACTATCACACGACGTGCACTCCTCCGAGCAACACGAACCAGATCACACAGATAAACCCTTTCACTCCCTTTGTATACCATTTATAATACACTTTGGGAGGCCCCAAATGATTATACAAGCTGAAGTCAACCAGCACTACTTCACCTTGTTTATTGATACAGGTTCTTCAGTAATATCATGACTAAAGAGTGCTTTGATAACATCAGATATGTGCGTAATCGTAAAGTAATCATTTTAGAACCTTCTGACCTGCAACTTTGTGGAATCGATGGAACCGCACTCACTACTCTAGGTAAAGTTATGTTTAACACGTACCTATGTCCTGACTTGCCACCTGTCAGCCTGACTTACTATATAGCAGACGGTATAAACCATTCCAGCGGGACGCTCTCATTAAACCGTCCTGCTCTAACCCAACACCAGATAGACCTATACCACACTTACAGGGAAATTTCTATTGGCGTGAAACGTTTCATTCCAGAGGTCTTGAAACAATCTAGAGCTTTTCTGACTCTGTTCACACTGACATTGTCTCCTCCACTGCATGCGACTCTCCCGAGTCTTCACAAGCTATTGATTCCACATGCACTCCTACTGACAATCTCTGATACAAGTGTTCCATTCCTAGTTCTCCACTTGCAATGCCTAACCAACATTCACCATCCAGACCATGTCGTCGTTCCGCTTGTCGCCTTTCCGCTCAAAACGAAAACGTAAGATTTTTGTCACAATGTAGCCACAGACGCTTCTACGTCTAAAAACCCACCACTCCACTCCCAGAAGTCTCACTTTACAAGGTCTTAGAAGACCAAGCTAAGCACAGTCACGCTGTCATCTCGTCCACGTTGAGCTTTCTACCACACACCTGCACCCTGGTAGACGTTCGGGTAAAGGCTTTCGAACGTCGATGCTATGTCTCTCCTGAGAGGTCCACTCATTCTGCTCTAGCTGTTCCTGCAGCGCTGTGCAGACTAAAAAATCATGGCAGATCAAACCTTTATGTGGTTAACGTCACCACAGTTCCAGTCACTCTCACTTGGGGTACACGACTTTGTACATTTTACGTCTACCCAGCTAACGTTCGTGTCGACGAATGTCCACAAGAGTCACGAGTTCAGTTAAACTCCATTTCAGTCAGACGCCTTCAAATTGTCTGACCTTCAAGCTCATGTGCAACCACAGACCATCCAGATTCACAGGATGAGCTTATTCAACTTTTGGACCGACTTCAGGAGTATTGTGTCTCTCCCCGGTGAGACACTAGGTAAAACCAACGTCGCCCACTCATAAATTAAAGCTTATGAAAGGGCGCCCAACCTGCCTACATACCAGCGTATCGCATGGCCCACAGTAAGAATGCCATTGTCGATCGCATGGTCTCCGAAATGCTAATGATGGAATCATTGAAGACTCGAGCAGGCCTTTCAATAGCCCAATCAATGTTCCTGGTACCAAAGAGCTCAGGCGAATGGCGCCCTGTAGTCGATTTCCGAGCTCTCAACAAAATGACTGTTCCCTTTTCGGTATCCCATACCAGTCCTCGAGGATTTTGCAGAATTTAGGTGATCATAACACTGTTTTTTTCCACCATGGATTTGTGCTCCGGCTTCTGGCAAGTCGAAACTTGACGCAGAAAGCCGTGAATACACTGCTTTTTTCTACACCCTCAGGACCCTTACCAGTACTGTCGCTGCCTATGGGTCTTTCTGGATCACCCGCGACGTTCCAACGCTTGATCAATTCCATATTCACGGTTTAATGGGTAATACACTTTTTTCCTACCTTGACGACTTGATCGTTTTTTTTCTAAATCAGTCCCAGAACATCTCCGAACTCAGAAAAGTTTTCCACTCGTCTTCAGGACGCAGGCTTGAAACTTAAACTTTCCAAATGCGCGTTCCTACGCAAAGAAACTGCCTTTCTTGGCCATCTTATTAACGCTGACGGTATTCAAACGTCAAATGACAAAGTCCGCGCGTAACTAATTATTTCCCACTCCAGTCAATGTAGATCAAAATCCGTAGCTTTATAGGACCTTAGCTCCTATTACCGCAGATTTTTCAAAGGATTTGCCGCCATGGCTTCTCCACTCACTTCACTCTTCAAGAAGATGTGCCCTTCCAAAGGTATGACAGTCAGGAAAATGCTTTCGCTGCTCTTAAGCACGCTCTCCACTTCTGCGCCTGTTCTTGCGTACCCTGACTACACTAAACCTTTCATTCTCAACACTGACGCTAGCTACACTGGGCTCGGTGCTGTACTCATGCAAAACCACGATGGTAAAAAAAGCCCCATCGCGTATGCCTCTCGTCTACTTAACAAGGTAGAGAAGAACTACGCAGTGACGGAGATCGAAGCCCTTCCAGTCATTTGGTCCTTAAAGAAGTTTGGTTACCTCATTCATGGCTATCCTATCAAGGTCCTTACGGATCATAAACCCTTACTTCACCTCTTCAAGGCCAAGGACCAGTCAGGACGCATGTTTCGATGGTTACTTACAATTCAAGATTTCATGCCAGAGTTTGCGTACATTCAAGGCAAAGCTAACGTTGCAGCTGATGCTCTTTCTCGCAACTGTGTACTTACATGTCCTGTCACCACACAAACATCCACATTTGACACGCTTTCTCACGATGATCTCTACACTGCTCAACGCAATGACCCCACATGGTCAAAAATTATCTATTACCTTGAATCAGGTGATGCCTCCGACATTCCTAAGGTTCCTTCTCTTTCACATTACCTCCTTCAGGAACAGTTGCTGTACAAAGCAACCACACTTACAGGTAAGCATGAACCATCTCGTCTTATCCACCAACTTGTCATTCCTCCAACTCATGTCCAATCTGTCCTTAAACTAATTCATTATAACACCCAATGCTTCACATCCTGGCAAGGAAAAGTCACTTACACAAGCTAGACTTAAATTCTTCTGGCTCACCATGAGAAAGGATATCAATGACTACATTGAAGTATGTCATAGGTGTGGCAAGAACTAAAGGTGATATAAATGGCTCATGTGCCCATTCTCAGTTATCCTGTGCCTTCAGCACCATGGGAAGTTCTTGGCATTGATTTTTTTGAAAAATCCCTCTTACTGAACGTGGAAATCAATATTTAATGGTTGCTGTTGATCATTTTTCACGTTTTTCCATTATTGCTCCACTGCCTAACAAATCAGCACAAACAGTGGCACGTGCATTTCTTGATCATGTCATTTGTCCTCTCACTACTCCCAAGGTTCTGTTGTCTGATAACGGCACTGAGTTTGTTAATCAAGTTCTTGATTCCTTGTGCCAACAGCTCAATATCAGGAAGTGTAATGTTCTTGCTTACCGCCCCAGTGCTAACGGTTTGGTAGAACGCTGCAACCGTAAAATCCTCAACACTTTACGCTCCCTTATTCCTGACATTGACACCCTTTGGGACACCTATGCTCCTCAGGTGATGGCTTCTCTCATTCCACCATCAACAAGTCCCGTCTCTGAGGACACCACATTACATTCTGTTTGCTCAGGACAAAAGTCTTCCTTTTGATCTTTTGTCCAAACCATCTAAGCCTATATACAACTATGATGACTTTGTCAAGACTAAGGTTCACACGTTCCAACAAATACACCAACGTATCCAACAATCACTTGCTCTCTCTAAAGCTGATATGCTCCTATATCACAATAAGTCAGCTTCTACATTTACACTTGACGTAGGTGACATAGTGTATTCCCTTGTTGCAATCAAACACTCCAAATTAGACCCTAAGTTTGACGGCCCCTTTTGGGTCATAGCTCAGGAACATGGGAATAAGGTTCAGTTGCTTCACTTAACTGACGGCACTAGGAAAGTTGCCCACCTTGATTCTCTTAAGAAAGTTTCCAAAGGCCTTAACTGTGAGGACCCTAACCTCGTTCCTGCTGAATCTCACCTCCCTCAATCACAGCCTCAACCAGCCACTTTTACTACTCCTTCACTAGCTCCCCAATCCTCTGGCCATCGTTATTTCCTCCGTAGTAACTCCTTCCGTTTCTCTCTTTTCCATGTACCTTATGTTATAATTTTGTACATAGGATTGTATTGTCTCAATATTTTTTTTCGTACTCTTATGTCTGTGTACCATGCCGGTACCTTCCACGATTTATGTTTTCCACATTATTTTTTACGAGTACGTATCCTTTTCCTGTGTCCTCCTATTTTCTATTCTAATATATATAGATAGGTATGTTTTTGTGTCCATTTCTATTGTGTCCCGTCTCTTTTGTTCAGTTTCACGATTATTCCTTTTGTCAAGATGAGGACATCTCGGGTAGCGTCACCGAGCATATGTAGGTTAGTATTATTATTATTATTAGTGTTCAACTATGTGTTCTGTGTTCTGTATGGTTGATGTTGGGTCCTGGTACACCTGGCTAGTCCACTCCCTAGGCAATACACTAATCCTTTAAACTCGACCTCAGCCTACGCCAGATGTTCTCCGTCAGGTCTTGAGTATTGCGGCCCTTTATAAAGAGCCAGTCTCTTGTAGGGAGACATTTAGACACAAACCTCTGTACTAGCAACTCACCAGGCTCTCAAGTCACCAAGTCACATCCAACCACGGCAGGAGCAACTCACCAGTCTCTCTCCAAGTCACCTTAAACCACGTGTTACCTGTTACCTTTACCTAGAGTTAATAAACGACTATCAAAGCAGAGTTACCTGTTTCTGCTCACCCTAAAAGTGACATACCAATCACTTTACATCTCTCTCTCTCTCCTCTCTCTCTCTCTCTCTCTCTCTCTCTCTCTCTCTTCTCTCTCCTCTCCCCTCTCTCTCTCTCTCTCTCTCTCTCTCTCTCTCTCTCTCTCCTCTCCCCACATAAGCATATCGGTAAGACTCAATTCTAGCGTTCTCATTAGCCGTGTTCAAGTGGCCCAAAACAGGGATTCAGGGTCCAGGTAAGGGGTGAGGGGGTGTTAATAGGGGCGTATTCCCTGACAGGACATAAAAAAAGGGTTTGAATCATCTGCTAATTGTGTCGTGTTAGGACTTCGCGTGAATGGCTGTGGTTACCAGTACGCTCTTTACATTCATTATTATTATTGATTATTTTATTATAATTAAAGTTTGTTAAATTTTTTTCTTAAAACTATTTCTATGATAAGGTATTGTTACATAATGTGTTTTTCGTCTTACTCTTTTGTCTAAAATCCTCTATTCTAATTGTAACATTCTAATTCTAACATTCAAATTTTAACATTTTAATTCTTTATTATAACATTCTTATCATCTTAAAATGGTCTGTCTGATTTCTTATATCTTTTGTTTTAAAAATACTTCTTAAATTCTAATTAGCTTAAGTGGTTTGTCAGATTTTATTAGTGTTTGCGACTTTATAGTAGAGGAAGTAGTGGTAGAAGTGGTAGTATTAAAATAGTAGTAGTAGTAGTACTAGTAGTAGTAGTAGTAGTAGTAGTAGTAATAGTAGTAGTAGTAGAAGTAGTAGTAGTAGCAGTAATAGAGGTAGTAGTAGTGGTATAAGTGGATGTAATCATGCATGAACACTGGTAATTCAAAACCCATCATATTATGTCTACGAGCGTAATTAATTCCATCGCCAGAGCGGCAGACATTACGCCTCAAACTAAAACAACAACACAACACAATTACACACTACGCGCCGCCTGGACATGAACGACTTCAAGCACCGAGCAACTTTGCACCAGGTACTAAAAAACAGATAAATGAATAAAAAGGAAAATGGAGGTTGGCAAAATGAATTAATCTACCTACTGAGGATTGCAATGACCCAGGTTTGATTACCTCTGCTTTGATTACTTTCAAATCTTGATTAAGAGGATAATAACAACCCAATACACAACAATCTAATATATGAGAGAATACCCAAATGAATAAACAAATAAATAAATACATGTTCGTGGAATGCAGGTGTAATTTTGTTTCGTTGAAAGTCTCTCTCTCTCTCTCTCTCTTCTCTCTCTCTCTCTCTCTCTCTCTCCTCTCTCTCTCTCTCTCTCTCCTCTCTCTCTCTCTCTCTCTCTCTCTCTCTCGCTCTCTCTCTCTCTCTCTGACATATACAATTAGTCTTTTGTACTTCACCTTTTCCTCCCAGCACGGCATAGTTTCCAGTGCAGGTGGAGGTTTTGCCAACTCTTTGGGATTCGTTCAGAAAAAGATTCAGTTACGTCGGACCAAAGAAGGGAATTGGAACCCATGCTGAGGCACACACCCGCAAAGGCCTCTAATTCCCACTCCCAATCTTTATTCTACTTTTACTTTTTTTCTACATGCATGGTGTGTGTGTGTGTGTGTGTGTGTGTGTATGTGTGTGTGTGTGCTATTCACCCATGGTCTTGTCCACGCGAGTCTCAAGGGGGACAGTAACCACCCGAATTAGTGAAAAATCCCCGGGAGCAGTAAGGATTCGAACCGGCTACCACAAAATGGCAGGCCAGCGCGCTATCCACTTGACCATCGTGTGTGTGTGTGTGTGTGTGTGTTTGTGTGGCTCAGTCCAGACGTAGAGGCATGTCGTGGATAGTTGTCCTGTTACTCAATATTTGAGAGATAGTTACACTTAACACTTTGGATGATTTGTTTTGCAATTTTAGTAATGATGTTATGTGCAAGATTGTGCATGATATATTGCGGGCGTATGATTAGTTGTGTAGTTGTTAAGGTGTGTTTCGGAGTATATTATGTGTATTGTAATCGTACCCAATAATGTAATGGTTTGTTCATGATATTTTACAGACGTATGATTAGTTTTATAGTTGTTAAGGTGTGTTTCAGAGTAAGATTAACCTTCTTGGACTTCAACTAGTTGTTATATGTATAATGATAGGTACCATTGTATATTTTAGTGTAATCTTAAATTATAAATGTGATTCTGTTTGCTTGTAGTCAATAAACTAAACAAAACAAAAACTGTTTGTGTGTGTGTTGTGTGTGTGTGTGTGTGTGTGTGTGTCAATGCCCATACAGTACCTTCATTAAAGCCTATGTTAACTAACGTCCCATCACTCCCCCGCGCCACGCATTATACTACTATTGGCAACGATACCCAATGAAGCAGCGCGCGCACAAAATAATTACACAGCGGCGCCAATTGACACGAAGTAATAATACATTGGGCAGTGAACTGGACGACGCCCGTTTTCTATGTAAATCATCACGAAGGGGACACTGTACAGAAGCTTCATACACCACACGACGCCTTCCCACAGTGCGCCTCTCCGTCTCCTTTCCTATAGGTTGTTGTTTACTTATCTAGGTAGATATTAGTGTTATCTAAGTGTCCTGTTTCAGCTCCACTTCGAATCCCGCCACTTTCATCACGCATGTATAATTTATGATCTGAGCTGAAATAAGTGCTTGTGGGCCCTTCGGAGCCATGTATTGATGTTTGTAGTAATCTATAATAATATAAGCGACAGTGTGTCTGTCTGTCTGTCTGTCTGTCTGTCTGTCTGTCTGTCTGTCTGTGTGTGTGGTATAGGTTCCGCCCCCCGTGGCGCAAACACCTCATATGGCACATTTTTGGAATCAGGTTGACCAGGGGAAGGTCATAAGCCCACTTATGAGATGATCCGATTACTTTTTTTTTCTTTTTTTTATCAGCCTATTAGCGAGAATTGTGAAAACAAAAGTGGGTTGCGAGAATTGAGGAAGCCTTGATGTAGGGTGATGGGTAATGGGTGAGTGAATGGGTGGGGTGATGGGTAATGGGTGTGGGGTGAGTGAATGGGGGGGGTGATGGGTTG
>JACEEZ010022266.1:37263-49771 GCA_016584305.1 Chionoecetes opilio
TTTTACATTGTAGAAGAAGGAGATAGTTGGTAACATTGAAGAAGAGGGGAGAGTTATCTGATAGGTTTTGTCGAGTAGATGGTTTGAAGAAATTGGGGTTTTTTGAGGCATGAACAAAAAAAGGTTTGCTTTGCCCCAAACAGAAATTATTGGAAGATCAGAAGTTAGCGCTCGGTGGCATCTCTCCGTGAATCACTTAGTTCCTGTTGATTTGGGCGTCTAATAAACGACGTTGAAAAAATTCGGGGTAGAATCATCAGCGTAAGGTGGATAGGCTTTGAGTTAAACTTAGAAGATCTAAATGAAATTAGAAAGAGTGGGTGATAGGACAAAACCCCTGGGGAACACCACAACTGTTAGCTTTAAGAGAAGAACAATGTTCGTCTACAGTAGTTGCAATAGAACAGTTGAAAGGAAATTAAGATAAAGGAAAAGAGGGGAGAAGTATAGAAACCGAATGAGGGTAGTATGGAATTAAAGATTTGTGCCGACTCTATCAAAAGCTTTTGATATGTCAAGGGCAACAGCAAAGTTTCACCGAAACCCCTAAAGGATGATGACTAAGATTAAATTTAGAAAGCTACAAGATCGCCATAGATCGCCCTTTACGGAAACTGTACTGACGATCAGATAGAAGATTTTTGAGCAGATAGATCTTAACTCGGGAACTGCGGGAGCAAATATTTTTTTAGTGCCACCAGTGCGGGGATGTGAGTAAAACAGTGACATTAACAGAATTGGATGAAAATCACATCAACGTCAAGGTAGTACAAATCTGCATCCGGCAATATATCTATTTTTAACCCAAACGTATGGGGTTGTGGTGTGGTTGTGGTCGGGAGTTGAAATATCTGGCGCAAATGGCACCAAACTGCCAGAATGGCGAGAGACTACTGATTTGGGATCAGGGGTGCCACTCCTTGGGATTTTTCCGAGATTTTGAGGAGATTATTCAAGTATTCTCCAGTTGTTTATCTCAAGGTAAGCATAGGTACCGTTGTACCGTACCTTGAGATAAACTACTGGATAAATACTTGAATAATCCCTCCAAAAGTCCCAAGATAGACAAAAAATATCCCAACGCCAGGTCCTACATCCCGAGATCTTGGGAAAAAATCCAAGGAGTGGTATATCTCTGCGTACAGCGTAGTTCGGCAAATGGTGTTCTGTGTTATCGAGGGCTGACATCAAATCGTATATGTGACACTGTTTGTAGACTTCTATGAATGTTGGCACGGTTTTTGTATGGAATCGAAAATTGCGCTTCCGGAAGGCTTGCCGCAGTCGCTAGACAGAGCCTTCTGGAATGCCCACGGCCTTCAGCCCACGGGTTAAGAATCTTCTTATTAATTAAGTATAGATTCGAAAGCTTTAGAGAGGCAGGAAGTCAAAGCTATAGGACGGTAGTTTGAAGGATTAGAACGGTCACCCTTCTTAGGAACAGGTTGGATGTGAGCAAACTTCCAGCAAGAAGGAAAGGTGGAAGTAGATAAACAAAGACGGAAAAGTTTGACCAGGCAGGGTGCAAGCAGAGATGCACAGATTTTGAGAACAATAGGAGGGACTCCGTCAGGACCGTAAGCCTTCTGAGGATCTAGGCCAGAAAGGGCAAAGAAAACATCATTACGAAGGATCTTAATAACAGCTAATATAGGCAGAGGGGGGAGGAGAAGGAGGAACAACCTTCATCAACCAGAGTGGAACTTTCAGCAAAGGTTTGAGCGAAAAGTTCAGCTTTAGAAATAGATGAGACAGCTGTGGAGCCATCTGGGTGAAGCATAGGATGGAAAGATGCAGAAGAAAAATTGTTAGAGATGTTATTTGCTAGATGCCAAAAGTCACGAGAGGAATTCGATTCGGAAAGATTTTGACATTTTCTATGAATGAAGGAGTTTTTGGTAAATTGAAGTAAAAGTTTGGCATGATTACGGGCAGAAATATTAAGGACATGAGTTTCAAGAGATGGATGGTTACGGTATCGTCTGGGAGCCGCCTCTCTATCTTGGACAGCATGAGAACAAGCAGAGTTAAACCAAGGTTGACGGGCTTTAGGATTAGAGAAAGTGTGTGGAATTTACGCCTCCATGTAATAGAATATGACATGAGTTATGCGCTCTGCACAAAGAGATGGGTCTCTGACATGGAAGCAATAATCATTCCATGGAAAATCTGAGTAATACTGCCTTGGGTCTTCCCACTTAGCTGAGTTGAAATGCCACAAGCACCTCCGCTTATTTGGGTCCCGAGGCGGCACCGGAGCGATAGAACAGGTTACTGAAATAAGATTGTGATCGGAGGAACCTAACGGAAAGAAGTTTCACAGAGTAAGCACAAGGGTTTGTAGTTAGGAAAATATCAAGAATGTTGGGCGTGTCTCCAAGGCGGTCAGGAATACGAGTAGGGTGTTGCACCAGCTGCTCTAGGTCTTGGAGGATAGAAAAGATGTAGGCTTGTTCACCAGGTTGGGCAGTATACATAAATAAATATATATATATTTTATATATATATTATATATATATAATATATATATTATAAATATATATATATATATATATATTATATATATATTATATTATATATAATATATATATATATATTTAAAATTATATATATAATATATATATATATATATATATATATATATATATATATATATATATATATATATATTATATATACAATATATATATAAATATATATATATATATAATATATATATATATATATATATATATATATATATATATATATATATATATATAAAATATATATATATATATATAAATAATATAATATATATATATATATATATATATATATATATATATATATATATATATATATATATATATATATATATATATATATATATATATATATATATATCATATTATATTATTTGTATACTGCCCAACCTGGTGGTGTACACAATATATATATAAATATATATATATATATATATATATATATATATATTATATATATATATATATTATATATATATATATATATATTATATATATATATATATATATATATATATATATATATAATATCAAGGGGTCAAGAGTCAAGAGGTCAAGGGGGCGCCCACAAGGTTCGTGGCTGGGGCAAGTTGATGTTTCATGTTTGTATGGGAAGTGAGCCTGCATGGAGACTCGCATATGGTGACCCCCAGGAGTGGCGTCGTGGTGTGGGCGAGGCGACGCTCCCCCGGTAGTAGTAGTAAGTAGTAAAATTTCATTATTATTATCATGAAATATGTTATTCTCCTTCTTCTTATTATTATTATTAGTAGTAGCAGCAGTACTCAATGTCTTCACCAAAACCCAGTTGTCTGTGAACACTGACAGCAGTTCCTTTTCTGTCTCCTCTTACTGTCTCTATTCTCATTTTCAATCCAAAGCTGGCTGTTACTTATATGTGCGCAACGAAATAACTTCTTGGGGATTTCAATGTTCACCACCAGCATTGGCTATCATCTTCTTTCACTGACCAACCTGGTGAACAAGCCTACAGCTTTTCTATCCTCCAAGACCTAGAGCAGCTAGTGCAGCACCCTGTACTGTACTGTGTAAGGATATATATATATATATATATATATATATATATATATGGCAACACTCATGTAAAGGTATGTCAGGTATTTTCCTATTTGTCACGCCCCCCTTAACCAGGTGTCCAGGTCTCTTTCTCCGCGACCCTTGACCTCTGATATAGATAGGTTTGACCGCGTCTCCCGACCCACTCACCGCCCTGACTCAGTCACTTGCCCTCAGAGGTCAAACATACTCCTCGCTCGTCTGGCCCCACTGTGGGGAGTCATCTTGTCGTGGTGGCGGGGCTTGAAGCGTAGTCGACGGCGCCACCTCCTCTGGCGGCCTGCCTGCCATTGTTGGGTTCGGTGGCCGTCGGCCTCGTGGACCAAGCGCCCCCCCTTCGTCACTGGGAGGTGGAACCTTCCGGTGATGTCGCCTTTATGCTTCCTCCCCCTTTCTCTCCTTTCTTAGGGCGATTCTAGGCCCGGTGAGACTCTTCTCTTCCGTCTCACGCTTCTTCTTCCTTTTAAACTACACGCTCCGCTCCCCACGTGTTTGCCGTGCGTGGCATCACGTATATTCCCACGCGCGCCCCTCTATCTGAGAGTTGAGTCCACCGCGGGGCGGGTTGTAGTTCCCTTCGGTGGGCAACACGATCCTTTGGTAGGGGTGTTGGGGTAAGACGGGAGGTCCAGTGTGGCCCCGCTGGATCAACCGGCTGGTCATGCGTTGGCTAGGGCCAAGCGGAGGTTGCCTGGTGGGCACCGCATCGGTCCCGCGGCTGCCACCACACACTAGGCAACCGAAGCGTATACTTCCCCGATACCCCTGGAGCTGTTGGGTGAGGTCCTTCCCCAACAGACAGCTTCCCCATGTTGGGCTCCGTGGTGGGTGGGGGCGTGGGGAAGTGAAGTAATTTTGTTTATGTATCAAACTAAAGATTTACCCCGTCCTGCCTCTTTCCCTGACGTCCACTTGTCCTCGACACTCCCATGGATTCCTCTCAATGCCATTTGGGCGCCTTTCCAGCCCGACGTGGCACGAAGCGGGCAGCCGCCCCTTCCTCCTCAGCTCCCCGGTCTGGCGGTCCCCACTTCAAGGGACGCAGACAGGGATTGAGAGACGAGCCAGGCACTTCTACGTTGGACACCTTGCTTCTGTCCAACGTGTCCCAGGCCTTGACATACAGAGCAATACATGATATTTTCAAGGCTTATGGTGTGGTTCGCCGCATCTGACTTATTTATGATGACAATGGACGAACAAATAGGTGCTACATAAATTTTGCGGGCAGCAGTTTGTGCTTCCTCTGCTTATGAGGCAAGCCACAAAGATGGAAATTGGAGCGAGACATTACAGAGCGAACTCATTGGGCTCTGTAAAATGTTGGAGATGGCCTGATGACTACACCCCCAACACTTTGAGGAACCAAATATCTACTCCACCTGTCCGCCAGAGCCCTACCCCTTCTTGGTACGGGCTATTATAAGGAAAGTGGTGGCAACTTTTTCCCTTGAGGCGCGGTATTTAGAGAAAGAAATTGGAATGATCCCGGAAGGCCACCTGAAAAGGTATGGC
Source organism: Chionoecetes opilio (assembly GCA_016584305.1). Taxonomy (NCBI): domain Eukaryota; kingdom Metazoa; phylum Arthropoda; class Malacostraca; order Decapoda; family Majidae; genus Chionoecetes; species Chionoecetes opilio. The sequence goes on from JACEEZ010022266.1 coordinate 42,381, forward strand.
AGGGGGGTTCAAATCCGAGCCGAGGACCTTACTCAGGCTCGGATGCTCTTCCACATGCCCATCACCGAAGACAGCATTTTTAATACCATCAAACCTCATCCAAAATTCAAACGAAAAGGCGAATCTCCCAACTACGACCTCTGAGTTTTCGGAGGCAGAAATACAAACATGTGCCCGGAAAGAGTTCAACAGGTCTAAAGGTCAGAGGAAGCAAAACATGATCATTAAACTTCAAACGGATCAAGTCTCCCCGATTCCATCGGGGATCGGTCCCCAGTCTCTAAAGATAAAAGCCTTTATCGGCCGCCCTATGCAGTGCTATGAGTGCTACAGTTTTGGGCACGGCAAATTTTTTTGTAAATCTCCCCTCGCTTGGTCGATGCCCCGGCGTTGGGTGCCCATGCCACAGCTGACTGTCCGTCAACTCCCTACTGCTTCCACTGCCGTGTTGATCACACACCGAGTTCCCGACAGTGTGGGACTTACAAATTAGAAGAAGACATCCTTTATTGGCCAACTCCCAATTTATCAGTCTTGGGAGCGCCAGAAGAGAATTTTTCCCAAACAAGCAGGCGGGGGGAGGAAGCAGGCCCTACGCATCCGCGATGGTGCGGGCTTTTTCTAAGACTTTTAAAAACTAATCCATCCATCCCAATGAAGAATAAGTTTCGCTACTGACCTGTGATTCTGTGGAGTCTGCTGACTCTTCTCATAATGAGCCCCCAAACCCACCTCTCGTGTAGTGCATGCCGCACACGGGAAAAAGGGCAATAGGACTCCTCCTCTAAGAGGCTCCCAAAAACCCATCCTAATAAGGAGTCTCAGAAGCGAACTTGCAGTTCCAATGAGTCCTTAGAGGCTGTGGGCGTCCCTCCGGCTAAAAATCTCCATTGCTGAGCAGGAGGGGATGGATTTGCGTAGAGATACACCTACTGATAGGTGTGGGAGTACTGACGTGACTCCTAAAAATCCTGCCCCTGTACCACCCCTGCAGCGGCTTGCGACACAGCTCTCCATCACGCTGATGGCGAAGTTGTTTTCACAACCTAGGGACACACAAGCAGTTGATAGCCATGCTGATAAGCAATCTTCAAGACCCTCGTCGGGAGCTAAAAGTAAACCTAGAGGTATTAAATCATCTGTCAGTAAATCGGCATTTTTGGTGGGACATACGGTGTTACTACTCCCGCGGGTCCTCGTAGGAGAACCCCGATTTCACCGCCGGATATACCAAACGCCAACCGACATCTGGAATGTAAGGAAAAGTAGTTTACCATCTTGTACAACACAGAAAAAAGATGCTGGGCTTTCAAATAGCGCAGCGTCCCCAAAGCCGCAAGGGCTTCTACTGCATCATCTTCACGCACGAAATAACATCTTCAATCCCCCAAGGGGAATATTCGTGGATTACGTGCAAATTGGGAAGAACTAGTCCTTTTCATAAACGAGTTTGGACCCAGAAATTATTGTTTATAAGAAACAATGATAGGGCAGGGAAGGTGTCTCTGCCCGACAGGTTTTATACCTGTCCACACCACCTCCAGCAGGTGGTGGCTTTAGTGGTGGTTGTGGCCTTTCCCCATCGTCGGGATGTCCCCTTAACTGTCATCCCGCTGCAATCACCCTTGCAGGCTGTAGCAGGTCGTATCCATCTGCACAAGACCTGCACTGTCTGCTCAATATATCTACCTCCAAATGACGACATACTCTCCAAGATCTTGAGGATCTTATCCGCCAGCTTCCCCGTCCATTTTTTCTCCTTGGAGACATGAATGGGCGGCATTTTCTGTGGGGAGATTCCACCAGAGATCGTCGCGGTGATTCTCTCGTAACTCTTATAGATGGCAACAACTTAAATATATTAAACACGGAAAAACCAACACATTTCCATTCGCAGACGGGAACATTGACTGCTATTGACCTATCACTCTGCAGTCCACAGGTCGCCCTTGACTTCTCATGGGAGGTGGCCGATTCTCTTCGGGGAAGTGACCAGCATCCCATACTACTTAAAGCAGTGTCCTCGCCCCCTTCCTGATGTCTCCCAAAATGGTGCCTCTCTCGTGGAGACTGGGAGGGCTTTGAAAAGGCTTGTGTTTTTGAACATCATATACGATAAGATAAGATAAGATAAGATAAGATAACTTTATTGTCACATTGAATACATACAACATGAAATTCGTTTTGGCATAAAGCTCACCCGTAAAGTGAAAATAACAATTTACAATACAAAATTAAGTATATTAATCATACTATTACAGAGTACATTCCTAAAAACCAGATACCTGTCACCACCCTATATGCACGCACCACAGGGGATATAACTATTTACAGACCTAAGTTACTGGAATGCTATATAGTTGTACAGTTTTATATTTTTGGAAATAAAAGAATTTTTAAATCTACTTGTGTGTTGCATAGGGAGTGTAATCTCCTGCCTGATCTAAGAAAAGTGTATTGAAGTTTCAGGGGGTTGATTTACGATATAGATAAATTTCCAACAATAGATGAGGGCCCTTTGATTACTTTGTGTCTCGAATCCATTTTGCAGCCTCGCTGCGCATCCCCCGCACATCTGGATCTTTCTCTCGCCGACCTGTTCCGTGGTGGACCCCAGCACGTATGGCAGCGAGGAGGGCACTCCCGCCGTGCTGAAACCAATACATCTCCCGGGCCAAAATTCAGTAGACCTAAGAATATCTTTTCACAGGTCACGAGCTAGATACCAACGGGTTATGAAAGAGGCTCGTCACTCCTCTTGGAGGGCTTATATAAGTACGATCTGTGCATCTACCCCGGTGTCCAAGGTTTGGCAAAGAGTGAGGAAATGAAGGGGAAGTTTATCCCATCCTCCCCCCCAGTTCTATCAATTAATGGAAAACCTGTTTGGGAGATCCCTTGACTGTAGCAGAGGAATTTGCTTCCCATTTTGGGTCAGTGGCGCAGACAGACCTTGCGTCTCCAAGTGCTAGGGACAGACTGCGACAAGAACAGAGAGGCATAGATTTTTCATCCAGAGGGGGGAATCTTACAATGTTCTTTTTAACACCTCGTGAGCTATGTCAAGCCATGAAGGTTTGCGCTGACACTTCCCCAGGCCCAAGATGATGTACCATATGCGATGCTCTGTCATCTAAGAGATGAGGCTCTAAATTTCCCTTGTTGAGCATCTATAATAGGATTTTGGATTGAAGGAACCTTCCCAAGTAGCTGGGGTGTGGCGGTGGTGAAACCCGATCCCTAAGCCTGGGAAGGACCACTCACTACCGACGAATTTTCCCGGGCCCCTACCCTAACTTCAAGTGTGTGTAATTTATTCGAAAAAAAGGTAAATAGTCGACTGGGATGGTTTTTGGAAAGGGAAAACTTTTTCTCCCGTTTTCAGTGTGGATTCCGTAAGCATCACTCTACTACGGAAGCGCTTATTTCCTTAGAGTCATCCTATGCGGGGCATTTGCCTCTCGACAACACCATGTGACCCTATGTTTCGACCTTGAAAAGGCTTACGGGCACGGCTTGGAGACACGGTATATTGCAATCTCTGTATGAGTTTGGGCTAGAGGTCGTTTGCCTGTGTTCCTCCATAGTTTCCTAGCCAACCGGGCGGGTTCTTAGAGTTCGAGTTGGCAACATACTGTCTTCTGAACACCCGCTTTTCCCGGTGGCATCCCCAAGGTAGCGTCTTGAGTGTAGCTCTGTTCGCTGTGGCCATCATGGTATTGTTGATTGTACTGCCAGAGGGGATTGTTAGTACATTATACGTGGATGATTTATCAATCTCTTTGCTGCTTTCCCGGATGTCGGTTGCAGAGAGAAGACCCTTTAACTTGCTATTGATAAAATTTGTGAATGGACGACGAATCGTGGCTTCCGGTTTTCTCCAACGAAGACTGTAGCGGTTCATTTTTGCAGAACCCCTGGGATTCATCCCGACCCAGACCTGTATCTTTACGATAAGAGAATACCATGTAGGGAAGAGACCCCGGTTTTAGGACTCATTTTTGACAATAGACTGACTTGGGTTTCCTCACCTTTGTGCTTCAAGACTGACTGTCTCCGGACCATGGATCTACTGAAAGTCCTCTCGCACACCAGCTGGGGGGCTGATCGCGCTACACTCCTCTATCTTCACCGCTCACTTATCCTTTCGAAGCTTTAATATGGGTATGAAGTGTACTCCTCTGCCACACCCACTCGACTGCGGATGCTGGATTCGGGACATCATGCTGGGGTCCGTCTTTGGGAACCGGGGCGTTCAGGTCATCTCCCTCCCAAGTCTATTGGTGGATGCTGGTGTCCTCCCATTAGATCTTCAACGCCAGTCCCTCATGTTAAGATGTTGGGATCGCCTCCAACGCCCCCTGACTCAATAGCTTGCCGTGCTGTGTCTTGTGATTCAGGATCCGCAACTTACCATGGGCGAAGAAGCTTACCATAGCCCCTTGGTTTCCGATTGACAGCTATTATGGAGACGCTATCCTTCCCCGCTTTACGGATCTGCCCGCATAGGCCTACGACAGTCGGTCCAGGCTTCTCCCAGAAGTTTCCTTCTGCAAAAGCCTTCCGCTCTCAAAAGGGTCTTTACTCCTCAGGCTGACGTGCCCAGTTTTTAGACCCCTTTTACACACTCAGAGTTCGGTCCCCGTCTTTACTGATGGTCCAAATCAGACGAAGGAGTTGGATACGGTGTCGTGTACCCCTCGTTAACAAAGGCGTCAGCCTTCCAATGTTTCATCTGTTTTTACGGCTGAAATAAGTGCTATTTTATATGCTCTCATGGCTATTCTTACTCTTCCCGGGTGTTTCTTTTACAATTTTTAGTGATTTTTGTATGCTCTTCAATCACTGTGTAATTTTTAAATCTCCCCATCCGCTGGGCAATGCCATCCTGGAATGGCTTTATCTGCTCAAGAGGCGAGGCCGGACGGTCGCTTTGTTGGGTACCGACACATGTAGGTGTTGCCGGTAATGAGGAAGCTGATGCCCTTTGGGAAAAGCTGCAGCTAGAAGACCAGCTCTATCACATTTTGCAGTGCCGGCTACGGACCTGCGCTCGGCAATCAATAGATCAGTTCACAACAGTGGCAGGACGTTGGATTACTATAGGGCAAAATAAAATGCGCGCCAATCCGCCAAAGTATCGAGGACTGGAGCTAAATGCGGTCTCTCCCGAAAATGGGAGACGCTTGGCCGATTGCGTATTGGTCACACTCTAATTTCTCATGGGTTCCTCATGGAGGGGGGCCACCCTCCTTACTGTGATGATTGTTTGTCCCCTTAACTGTGCGGCACTTGCTGGGCGAGTGTCCCAGTCTTGGGGACCCACGTGTGCAATTTTTGTCCCGGTGTCGCGGGTCGGACGGTGCTTTTTCCGTCTCTCTTTGGCATTGGGAGAGAGGTGTTTCTCTGCGGGACATGAAGTCCATACCTTTATTGAGAAGGCTGGCCTTCTCAACAAGTTATAATGTTTTTAATATTCAATTATTATTGTTTTTAATGTACTCTTGTTCCTTTAAGTATTTCGTTATTTTAAATATTTTTATTCTATCATAAATTTTGTTTTTTAGTTTTACTTTTCATGTATCTTATGTAAGCAGGCGTCAATAACCCCGCAGTTGCGGCGCCTTAAAACTATAATCAATCAATCAATCGCTCGTCTTGGCGGCCACGTGTGCCGCCCAATCTATTCTAGCCCATGGTTACATGTCTGTACTGCTGTTTCTGCTGACCAATACATCTTCTGGCCTCCGACCCTTGACCTCTGATATAAATAGGTTTTACCGCGTCTCTCGACCCACTCACCGGCCTGACTCAGTAACTTGCCCTCAGAGGTTACACATATTCCTCCATCGTCTGGGCGGCCACGTGTGCCGTCAAATCCATTCTAGCCCATGGTTGCATGTCTGTACTGCTTTTCCTGCTGACCAATACATCTTCTGGCTTCAAATAACAAAGGTGACTACTTTTTCCTCATACCCTGCACACGTATCTTAAGAGACACACTCGGTAAGACATACACAGACCTCAGAACACGTGTTGCCCACACCACTCATCCGAGCCTTGACCGTCTCGCGCCCACAGCTACCACAACGACGCCCGCCACGATCCTCTCATCTATAATATATGCAAGAGTACCCCGGCAACGGTACATTTGGTGGCAGCTTGGTGTTTTGTCTATTGTCTGTGTCTCTTTGTGTGGGTATGTGCGTCACCATGCACGTGTTGCTCAATATTGGTCCCCTGATGTCCTGATGTCCCATGATGTCCTGAAGTTCTACCTCGCTGTCTCTACGATCTTCCTCCTCCCCCCCCATGATGCCCTGCCCACGTGCCCTACTAGGGTGGTCCTATTTGTGAAATTTTTTGAAATATGTTGCTCCCACCCTCTAAACTTTTTTGTATTCACCAAAAAGTATGTAAAAAACATAAAAAATAGATTTTATTTTTAAAGGTTGCACAATGAACTTGAAGTTTTACTATTTCAGCCTATTTTGAACGAAATACTACTAACCTTCAAAATGCTCTCCCATTGATAAATAATAAAAATAAAGTCATTGGCGAATGTTATAGGCGAATGTTCATTAAAAGTAATGCTCTAAACTTGTATGTATTTATCCCGAAAGTATGTAAAAAAATACTAAAAATGTTTGAAAGGTTGCACAATGCACATTCAGTTTCACGCCGTCCTTTGACAAAGGAATTAAATGTTCTCATTTTTGTGATAATGTATACGGTTTCTCACGACCAATGATGTAATTTTTTTTGTACTTTGTCCCGGCTGGTACGTGGTTAACTTAGTTATGGTTCACCTTTTTTCTGTGGTTCACGTGTTTACTGTTCAGCATATTTTAGTGGGATGTCTTGCTTGTGCTTGAGTAGTTTAATTAGTAGGTAACTCTTTATCAGGTTAATGTTATCTTGGTGTAGTATTTTCCAGTTTTTTATTTTTTTTTTAGGATTCATTTTTATATCCGTCATTTTTTGGTCATAGGTTTATTTCACTCAATTTTTGGTTTTGCCATTTAGCTTAATTTTTTACCAAATTACGGCCACTTATATACTCCTATATTATGTCTTTATATTTATCACCTATAATAGTGAGGAACACGTATTTCTTTTGACGAGGGGGTAATGTACTGTACTGTGTTAGGATATATATATTTTATATAAAATATATAATAGATATATATATTATATATATATATATATATATATATATATATATATATATATATATATATATATATATATATATATATTTTAAAAAGTGATAGCTAGTTCAGCGTTTATTATCTTCTTTAAGATACTTTCTCTTTGTCTTAAGAGGTCTTATTCTCTTTTTTAATCACTTTTATGACTCGCCGTAGCTTGTCTGTTTGCTGTATCGCGAT
>JACEEZ010022266.1:49796-83572 GCA_016584305.1 Chionoecetes opilio
GCTGGATGACAGTAAGGGGAACAGCCCGACGATGTAACAGGCCACAAACCACCACTAAAGCCACCACCTGCGGGGGTGGTGTGTTGGACAGGTATAAAACCTGTCGGGCAGAGACACCTTCCCTGCCCTATCATTGTGTTTCTTGTAATCCGAATCATTTCTGGCGTCCAACTCGTTATGTGAAGGACTAGTCCTCCCACTTTGCACGTAAACCACGATATCCATTGGAGGATTGAGATTTACTTTCGTGCGTGAAGTTGCTGCAGAAGCCTTACGCTTGTAGACTCTGCGCCTTTGAAAGCCGCATCTTTTTTTCTGTGTGTGAGATGGTACACTACTTTTCTGTACATTCCCAGTATGTCGGTTGGCGCTTGCGTACTCCGGCGGTGAAATCGGTTCTCATACAGGACCCGCGGCGTAGTAAGATACCGTCTGTTTACTGACAGATGATTTACCCCTTCTAGGTTTCTATAGCTCCCGACGAGGTCTTGGATGTTGCTTATCAGCATGGCTATCAACTGCTTGTGTGTACATAGGTTGTATGACACTTTCGGGCCATCAGCGTGATGTAGAGCTTTGTCCGCTATGCCGTTTCAGGGGTGGTAAGGTGGCAGTGATATTAGGAGTCACGGCAGTACTCCCACACCTATCAGTAGGTGGTTCTTACGCATCCATCCCCTTCCTGCTCAGCACTTGAGATATTTTAGCCGGAAGGGCGCCCACTGACTCTAAGGCTTCGTGGAACTGCGAAGTTTCGCTTCTGAGACTCCTTATTAGGATGGGATTCTGGGAGCCTCTTAGATGAGGAGTCACTATTGTCATATTTCCCGCGAGCGGCATGCACTGACACCGAGAGGTGGTTTGGAGCTCATTCGAGAAAGATCCGCAGACTCCCACAGAAGTCGCATGGTCATAGCGAGAACTTATTCTTCACTTGATGGAAGGATTAGGTTACAAGAAATGTGGTGGGGAACTGCAGCAGGCTGATAGGAGTCATGTGAAGAAGCAGCAGCCTCGCGGATGCGAGTCCTGCGTTCTCCCCGCCTGCTTTTCTGCGGGAACAGTTCTCCTTCTGGCGCTCCCAGACTGATAATTGGGAGTTGTGCCAAATAAAGGATGTCCTTCTTCTAATTTATGTAAGTCCCACACTGTCGGAGACTCGTGTGGTGATTCACACGGCAAGTGGAAGCATAGGGTTGCGGACCATTCAGCTGTGGCAATGGAATCCACGCCGCGCATCGACCACACGAGGAGGGGATGTTACCAAAAATGTTTGCGTGCCAACGCTGTAGCACTCATAGCACTGACATGGGCGGTCGATAAAGCTTTTTATCTTTAGAGACTGGGGCCCACCAGTGCCTGATAGAATCGGGGAGACTTGATCGTAGAAAGTTATCAAATGATCAGGTTTTTGCTTCCTCTGAGACCTTTATAGACCCCTGTTTGAACCTCTTTCCGGGCACAATGTTTATGTATTTCTGCCTCCGAAAACTTCAAAGAGGTCCGTAGTTTGTGGATACGCCTTTGCTGGTATACAATTTTTGGATGAGGTTTGTGTGTATCAAAATGCTGTCATCGTGATGGGCTGTGGGAAGAGCAATCCGAGCCGAGTAAGTGTCCTTGGCTCGGATTAGAACCCCCCTGCATACGTTTCTGGTGGCTTCCGGGATCATTCCAATTTCTTTTCCTAGAATACACGCGCGCAAGGAAAAAGTTGCCACCAATTTCCCTTATAATAAGCCACGAACCAAGTAAGGGTAGGGCTTGGCGACAGTTGTAGTAGATTTTGTATTTCCTCAAAAGTGTTGGGGATGTAGTCATCAGGGCGTCCTCAACATTTACAGAGCGAATGAGTTCGGCTCTGTAATGTCTCGCTCCAATTCCATCTTTGTGGGTTCCTCTAAGCAAGAGGAACATCATCCTGTGCAGCAAATCTTTATGTAGCACCTATTTGTTGGTCCATTGTCATCATAAAACAGCGGATGGCGGAACCACACATAGATCCGTTGGAAAATATCATGTAATGGCTCTGAGTAATCAAGTGCCTGGGACACGTTGGACGAAGCAAGGTTTCCAACGTAGACGTGCCCCTAGGGCCGAGCCTCGTCTCTCACATCCCTGTCTGCGTCCCTTGATGGGGCGCCAGACCGGGGAAAAAGCTGAGCAAGGGAATGGCGGCTGCCCGCTTCGTGCCACGTCCGGGCCTGGAAAGGCGCCAGAGTGGCAATGTGAGAGGATCCATGGGAGATGTCGAGGACAATTGGACGTCAGGGAAAGAGCAGGCGGGGTAAATTGTTACTCATAATAAAATTACTTTCACTCTCCCCACTCCCCCACCCACCACGGACCCACAGGGGAAGCTGTCTGTTGGGAGAGGGAACCGCCACCAACCGCTCAGGGGTAGCGGGGAAAGTATAACGCTTTGGTTGCTAGTGTGATGGTGGCAGCCGCGGGACCGTGGCGGTGCCCCCCAGGCAACCTTCCGCATTGGCCCTAGCCAACGCATGCCAGACCGTTTATCCAGCGGGGCCACACTGGACCTCCCGTCACAACCCCAACCCCCCTACCACAGGAGCGTGTTGCCCACCGAAGGGAACCTACAACTCGGCCCCGGTGGACTCAACTCCCAGATAGAGGGGCGCGCGGGGAATATCGGGATGCCAACGCACGCAAACCGTGGGGAGCGGAGCGTGAAGTTTAAAAGGAAGAAGAGCGTGAGACGGAAGAGAAGGGTCTCCCGCCTAGAATCGCCCTAGAAAGGCGAGAAGGGGAGGAAGCCTAAAGCGACATCACCTCGGAATGCTCCACCTCCCAGTGACGAAGGGGGAGCGCTTGGTCCACGAGGCCGACGGCCCCGAACCCAACAATGCCAGGCAGCCGCAGAGGTAGGTGGAGCCGTCGACCACGCTACAGCCCCGCCCACCACGACAAGGTGACATCCTCCACAGCGAGGAGTGGGAGAATTGTGTGAAATGAACTAACACATACGTACTGCCACGTCCCCGCCCCTACCTGTCGTCAGGTGGCTTCTAACACTCTCTGGCTGGTCTCGTGACATCAGGTAGTTGCCGGCCCGCCGGGCCGGAGACAGGGACGGGACGCGTTAGCAAATTACCGGGCTCGTGCTGGGAATTGTCTGGCTACTCCACACACACCAGGGCCCTGAGGTGTGTGTAAGTCCTAGCCTTTCCCCTGAGTCCACGGGGAAGGGCCTAGGCATACACAGGGGTCCTTTTTCTGTGCGTCTACTCCAAGTAGCCAGTAATTACAAGTTCAAGTCCCTATAGGCAGCGGCAGGACAAACGGGGAACGCGTCACCACGTTTAACTCACTCAGCTCACTGTCACTGTTTACTGTTCTCTACCTTAACACAGACCACATACAGTGCCTGTCTCTTACCAGTCACTAACTGAGGGAGTCTGAGAAAGGCACAGGGCGTGACAGTGGGCGAGGAAGCAGGTACAGACCATCTGCAACGATGAATGCGGCCGCGCGGGGTGCCACCTTATCTCGTGGGTGGCGGTGGGGTGTGTCCCCCGTCGTGATTCGGTCAGCTGTTCCCCCAGTGTATCTCTCCTCTCACCAACCGCAATAGCGTGCGGTCGCAGAAAAAGTAGATAAATGTTCGGAAAGTTCAGATGAATCCATTTCTGATGAATGAGAGTGCAACAGTGATCCACCACTTTCACGGAGAGTGCACAAAGTAAAAATGAAACAAACTTGAACACTCCAGCATTGCACGGTGACTGCGGCGTGCCAACCTTGTTCAATAACTCCCCCCTCACATCTCGAGCTTCTCGCCCTTGTAATAGTACCTTATTAGAAATATAAACTCAAATATTGGTTTATATTTAACTTCAGTACCTGAACGTGAAAGATGATAACGATCAGGGCCTGGGTGAGACGTGACTCACGTGAGAGCCGGTGGTCGCTGCCGTAGCAGCCGTACAAGGCCCCAATGATCGGTCACTTACTTTGTGTTGTTATGTCCGTTCCAGCGAACGCGTATAAACACGTACAAGAGAGAGACACGTTACCAATTAAGTACCACCAAAGCAAATTATAGAAAATTGTAAAGGGGTACTTGGTGTATTTAGTTATGTTCGTGGTGTACAAAAAGTGATCATAGAAAGTAATATGAATTTAACTCACTCAGAGGCATGTTTCTTTCTTTCAAGCAGAGGAAAAATATTTATTTATTTGAGGTCGAGGGTAAGGTCATCAGTAGAAATTATTCATAAATACTCCATGCATGCTCCCTCAGTCCTACCTAGTTGAACACGGTTCCCACCCCACACGGCAGCCTGGCAGTGGTGGGCACCTGAGCGGGCACCTGGCTTCTCGTGGGTGGGCAACGTGCCCACCCGGCCCACCCGTAATCTACGCCACTGGAGAAAGACACCTGGACCCCTGGTTAAGGGTGGCGTGACAAATAGGACAATACCTGACTACTCTACATGAGTGTTGCCATATATATATATATTATATATATATATATATTAGAGAGATAGGAGAGAGAAGAGAGAGAGAGAGCGAGAGAGAGAGGAGAGAGAGGAGCGAGAGAGAGAAGAGAGAGAGAGAGGGAAAAAAGAGAAGAGAGAGAAGAGAGAGAGAGAGAGAGGCGAGAGCGAGAAGAGATATAGTATATACGGGCAGAGATTTTCTCTGAGGACAGATCTCGTTAAAAGTGGTAGCTAGTCAGGCGTTTATTACTTTTTAAGATATTTTCTCTTTGGTCTTAAGATGTCCTTATTCTCTTTTTAATCACTTTTATGACTTATCGCCGTATAGCTTGTCATGTTTGCTGTATCGCGATTTCGGGTCTAAGAACCCTTCTTCCGCACATGTGAAGATGTTTTCCTCCTCAGGTGTAGGGTGACCTGATTTGATCGAGTGAAGCGCTATTTATAGCTGAAGTCTGCCTGCAACGCAGCCTATTAGCGCCGTTGATTGGTAGATAGCTTCTCTTCTCGTCTTCGTGAGTGGGGAAACGCTTATTGTTTGTTTGGTCCTCGCTTTGCTTCTCTGTGAGTAGGCTGTTATTTGCTTTGTATTTTCATGCTGGGTAAAGAAGGCTTGTAGGTCGTTTGCCTGTACGTTAAGCTTAACGTACAGGCAAACGACCTACAAGTTCTACCCAGAAATGAAAATAACAAAATCCAATAACCTACTCACAGAAAGCAAAAGGCGAGGACCAAACACCATAAGCGTCCTCCCACTCACGAGACGAGAAGCAAAGCTATTCTACCAATCAACGATGCCTAATAGGCTGCGTGGCAGGCAGACCAGCTAATAAATCGCCCTTCACCCACATCTAAGGCCTCCTTTCACGACGAGCGGTTTTTGCCGTCCCGGTTTCTGCCGCTGCGGCGTGGCGGCAGAACCATGCCTCGTTTGCGGGCACTTGTCTGCGGGGGCCTTCTGCCGACTCTCTCTCTCAATCTCCGTTCTGGTGGCCTCAGTCAAGTCAGTGCACTGTGCACCACTGTTCTCTTGATGATTGAGGACGCGTGCAGAAAGAGAGTAGTATATGTTCATTTGATGAACAAGGGTCATCAAAAAAAATCACTCAGAAAATTCTGGATTCACCCCTTGAAACAGCAGTCGCCTTCTCCAGGGTGCTTTTAAATAAGTTGTAAAGTCTTAATTTTCAATATACATATGAAGTTCACAAACATGAAGGAGAATATAGTGCATACCAGCTTTCCAATGATGCAGACGAGGTGGTGGTGTACTCTTCCTTCCTTAATGTGACGAGACAACTCACCACCTGATGACCCGCGCCACGCCCCGGGAAACACCGGATGTGTTGAAGGCGGCACCATAAGCAACACTCACCACCCAAACCTTCGCCGGCATTTCTGCCGTTGCGGTCTTGCTTGGCAGGATCGGCAGGGGTGCGGCTGCCGCAACGGCAAAAACTGCTGTCCCGTCCCTGTGTGAATACTCCCATAAGGTCATGAAAGCTAAACCGGACGCAAAAAACCGCTCGTGTTGAAAGAGGCCTAATCATCTCACCTCTACACCTGAGGAGAAAATATCTTCCCCATGCTGCGGGAAGGGTTTTAGACCCCGAACCATTTGAGGACTACTGGGGTTTTGGGGGCACAGCCTCCAACAGGTATAAGTCGTTATTATATTGGTAGTTACTTATCTGGTCTGAGTTAAAATGGTACTTCAAGTTTATACACATTTATTGGTTAAGTCCGTTAAGGAACACTGAATATTACAACCAGAATGTAATGAACCAGCCGGCGAAGGAGCTCTGCAGGAGATGCGTGTTGATGGGTCCTTGTTCTTAGAGCTTGTGTCCCTCCTCTCTGGCTTCTGTTCCTTTTCTATCCTCGGGTTGAAGTGTCGTTGAACTTTGGAATAATGCTGATCCCATACATCTGCCCTGTGGCCTACTTGGATCAAGCTTAGAGAATGCAAGCTAGACATGGTTCCCACGGAGGAATATAGCAGGAAAGATATAGGTATAATTATATATACTATATATCACATATATATATATATATATATATATATATATATATATATATATATATATATATTATATATAATATATATAATATATATATATATATATAATTATATGTTTATAAGATTTCTAAAAATACACTGGTTCATTTGATGTTAAGTACATCAAAATATTCTGTACAGAAACTATAATACCAGTTACACTTTTATTGATAATAGTTTTAATTTAATAGTAGTGCCGACCGGGGTAATTTGGTCCTTCCAACGGACCGGTTCTATTCGGACCGCCATCTTTGCTTTGGTGTTTGTTTTAATATAAATAAGAGTGTAACAGTTTTGAATATCCCATGTAGTAAAACAACCATTTTAACATTTCTAGTATTAATATGAATATAAATATCAATATGTAACTGAACCCAGGAACCAAAATAGAAAAAGAGTAAAATGACAGCAAAAAAAAGTTGCGGCGAAGTTTGTTTACAAAATCAGCTGATTTGGCGAATTTTCATGGGACTCAAATACGAGATGGAGTACATTCTTGTAAATAAGCGTATATAGAGTGTTTTTCCTCTACTTTAACATGCACATATCAGAAATGCTCTATCTTGTCTCATTTTCGTATGATCAATGCTCAATTTGGGTCCGTATTTACCCCGGTGACAAAAACACTCGCGGGGTAAATTGGACCTAGTGTAATGTACCCCACACGGCACATCACGGTGAGGATTAACTGCTTATTTGCACTTTTTTCTCTTGTTTCAGGTTGTTGAATGCTAATATGGAATTAGTTTAAGGGTGCTGGTATATAAATTAAGGGTAAATTTTTACTCAAGGACCAGAATTCTCTACACAATTGGGAGAATGATTTCTGTTTACCTTAATGGATACGGTAAATGTGCAGTTTCAACCAATACTTCCTATAAACCAATACTCTCCTGACATAACTGGGGGGCTATTCCCACTCATACCTCCCTGCTAGTTAACTAACCTAACATGGGCATTGATTACGTAACCTAAAGGTACTATTTTACATTAGGACCGAAATTCCCTACACAATTGGGGGTGTGGTTCTGTTTACCTTATTGAATTCTAGGAAACATTTTCTCTGAGTTTCCGTCGCAAATCATTACTTTCGAAGATAATGACATGTTCATAGGGAGGCGAGAGCCAAGTGTTTACGTGCGCCTGACTCTTCTTCCTCTTGTGACCTGCATCGCCTCTGTTCTTCCCTTGCCGCGGACACTTTTTTAATGCAGATTTGACTTTAGTTTGGAGGTTAAAGCGTGGGTTAGCTTAGATTAGGTTAGGTTAGTGAGTTAAAAGGTGGTGTTAGGTTAGTTTAATTTTCATATCTCCTATACACTCGGATCTCCTTCCTATTAAAAACATCTTATATTTCTGAAAGAAGTGCCTTGTGACGGAAGCTCATAGAGAGAATGTTTCCTAGAATCCAATAAGGTAAACAGAAACCATACTCCCAATTGTGTAGGGAATTCTGGCCCTAGTGTAAAATATTACTAAATTAAGTAACAATGCTTAGAAATTATAAAAGAAAAACTAACATAGACCTAGAAAAAGAAGAAAGACTAGGAACTCAAAGACTGGAACCCCAACGTGTGCGTGTTGGTCATCTTTTCCGCCTCCCCAGAGAATGTGAAGAACAGTTCACATAATGTTTGATAGTGTCCATGGGCATGGTATGACATGTTGTTTAAGTTTTTGGAGGTTTGTCAAATTTTTAAGAATTTTTTTTTTTATATATATATATATATATATATATATATATATATATATATATATATATATATATATATATATATATATATATATATATGACCAATTTACCCCAGAGTTAGGTCCGATTTACCCCATTTAGTGTAACAATGCGGTCCGCACTTCGCAGTGTACTGCTAACAGAGCTATAATGGAAATTTGTTCAAACTTTAATGACATATAGGTAGTGACCCTCTTATGATTGTATTAACTTTTTGTTTGTTTATTTCAACAGATATGGAAACTAGATCAAAGTTTGTCAAAACCAGGACCAAATTACCCCGGTCGGCACTAATAGTTATGCATGTAATTATATATGTTCGAAGTGATAACTGACTGACATTGCTCGGGACGCTAAATAATGTCCCCAAATTAGGTATACATGCAGTAGCGATGATAACAAAAAAGCTTTAAAAAATTATATCTAACCAAAAAAATATATACATATCTACAATACATACATAAAAACTCAACTTTTCAAAGCATGACATTAAAAATTTCTAAAAAGAACATGTGCAGATATATACTATTATATGACAGTCTATGACTGAGACTCGGCGGCCTGGACATATGCCTTCAGTTCCAATAAAATACGTCTATTGCGCATATTCTCTTGTTTGTTTTCTCTTGTTTGTTTTGTTTAGAGGATAATGCCTCAGAGCCATAGTGATCTACCGCTACTGCATATTAGTGTTGGCCGAAGCCACCACCCCGGGGGGGGGGTTACAAACCCCCGGCTGGCACCCGGTACCCATTCACTGCTGGGTGGACAGGGGCTAGGGATTTAAGAAAGACCACCCATCTATCTTTCGCTCCGCCCGGGGATCGAACCCGGGACTTCTCGGTTGTAAGCCGAGGGGTTGATAAAGCGTAGGCCACTCTAAGTCCGGTAAAGAGTCATTAATATACGCTAAAAGTTCAATTTTTCTAGAAGTGATTTTGACATTTGCGTGTGGAAAAACAGCTGGCAGGGAAATTGGGTGCAGTATTGACAAAGAAATATTGAGGAACCCTTGGTGATGTCTACTTGGAAGAGTAATTACCAGAGTGGAGTCGACATGGCACGAGTCATGAGTCGCATAAGCGTCTTTAACCATGACATTTACTGGTAATACATCAGGACAGGAGACTGCCACCGAGGTGGATTCTAGAAAAAAGAAAAACTGCCAAGGATGAACATGGTGATGTAAGATCTTAGTGTCCTCCAAAGGACTGAAGGAACAAAAACTGGGAACGAAAGCATTCCGTATTAAGGCAATCTGACACTGAGCCGTAGAGGCATCTATAATTGTGAAAAGATAGGCAGGGCCATAGACCACTGTATAACCTGGACTGCACACGGAACATCGGCCTGTTGTACATGGGCCTGAACTTGCCCTGAAGTCGGAGGGCCGCTCGGATTCATATATATATATATATATATATATATATATATATATATATAATATATATATATATATATATATAATATATATATATATATATATATATATATATATATATATATATATAATATATATATATATATATACATACGCATCATATAGACTGGTTTATCATGATATACTGTAATCTTCGTAAATGTTTGTTCTATAATATTATCAAATAAAAAACAGTAAAACACGGTAAAGAAATGCCATTACGAGACTGAAGAAATATGCATGAACTTAATTTCACTTCAACTTCAACTCTACGCCATTTAAAACTTTCCGAGTCAACTTTTATCATGAAGGGTATCAGTAGAAGCACAATTTTATTAGCTTTCCATTGCTATATTTCGTTATCTGATAAATTAATTAGAACCATGCATAAATTAGCGTTAAATAAATAAATAAAATCATCAATCGGGTAATTTTCCCGATTGATGAGGTTATTTATTTAGTTAACGCTAATTTATACATGGTGCTAATTCATTTATCAGAAAACGAAATGTATAAGTAAATAAATAACATCATCAATCGGGAAAATTGCCCGATTGATGATTTTATTTATTTATTTAACGCTAATTTATGTATGGTTATAATTAATTTATCAAATAACGAAATACATTAATGGAAAGCTACTATAATTGCGCTTCTTTGATACCCTTCATGATAAAAGTTGACACGCAAAGTTTTAAATGGCGAAGTTAAGTGAATATTATGTTCAT
This sequence comes from Chionoecetes opilio, assembly GCA_016584305.1. NCBI lineage: Eukaryota > Metazoa > Arthropoda > Malacostraca > Decapoda > Majidae > Chionoecetes > Chionoecetes opilio. The sequence continues at coordinate 60,199 of JACEEZ010022266.1, forward strand.
GCATATTTCTACATAGTCTCGTAATGGCATTTCTTTAGCGTATTTTACTGTTTTTAATTTGATAATATTATAGAAAAAACATTTACGAAGATTACAGTATATCATATATACTGATAAACCAGTCTATATGATAGTCCATAGACCACTATATCTCTTTGTCGGGCGCCCCGCAGGCCCGTATGCAGCCCAGTAATTCAAAACATTGTCGCGTGTGCAGTCCAGGTATACAGTGGTCTATGGCAGGGCATAAGGTTAAATGATAATATGACGCATGACATTCTGCCAAGACCGTAGATGAGGTGTGAGATCAATCAATCAATCATTAGGGGCATACGCCGGGGGGCGCGTCGCCTCGCCCACCCTACGACGCCACTCCCGGGGGTCACCACGCGCGAGTTCCCATGCAGGCTCCTTTCCCATACCAAGCAGCTCTCGACAAGAAACATCAACTTGCCCCAGCCACGAGTCTTGTGGGCGTCCCCTTGGCCTCCTCCACGCCGGATTGTCTTACAGATACAACCCGATGGGAAGGATCGGTTTCAGGGTAGCGTGTCACATGCCCATATAGCCGAAGTTGGCGCTGACGGACTATGCAGGTAATAGGCCTCGATTCAGTCTCACGGCGCAATCGCTGATTTCACACGTAATCATCCCAGCGATACCCCATGATTCTGCGAAGACACTTATTACCAAAGGCATTGATTCGTCTCTTCAAGTCACTATTTAGTGTCCATGTCTCACAACCATAGAGTAAGACAGGGATCACAAGCGACTTGAAGATCCTGATCTGGGTCCTCCTGCACAGGTACCGACAACGCCAAATACTCCCGCTGAGCGAGTCATAACACCGTTGGCTATGCCAATCCACCGTAAGACTTCTTGACGTGACCCTCCGTCATTATGGACTGCGCTACCAAGGTATGTAAAACTTTCCAAGATCTCAATGTCCTCGCCACACGCATGAACAGACTGTACTGCTTCATCTAGTAAGTCTCCAAACACCTGGACCTTGGTCTTAAGCCAGGAGACCTCAAGTCCCAAAGGCTTTGCCTCCTCGTGCAGCGCCTCGAGAGCCATCACCAGGACCTCCAGCGACTCAGCCAAGATTACTGCATCATCGGCAAAAACAAGATCAGTGATCTTTGTGTTGCTGACGGATGCTCCACAATCATTTTGATCTACAACCTTGTCCAATACCCAGTCCATACAAGCGTTGAAAAGTGATGGGGTAAGCACGCACCCTTGCCTCACTCCTGTATTCACAGGAAAGAAGCTGGATACACCTGCCCCACACTTCACAGCACTCTCAGTCCCAGAATACAGACCAGTTATCAAACCAATAGTTCTTGCAGGAATCCCGCGAAGTCGCAGAAGATCCCAGAGTGACTCACGATGCACTGAGTCAAACGCCTTCTTGAGATCAACATAGGCTGCAAGCATCCCCTGTCGAAACTCACGTCGGCGTTCCACCAGGAAACGAAGCGCGTGTGAAGCGCGAAGAGGTGTGAGATACATGCATGTAATTCTCTGAGACTAGGAATGACGTCTTGGGTAAGTCTACAGTGAACAGAGAACCATTCATTACTGTTGGGAAGAGCAAAAACTTAAAAACAGTGAAACTATAATGTGATTGAAAAGGAATATGCACCACAATCCCATCTAGGGTTAAAGTAGCCACCAGCAATGGGTAATAAAATTCCAATTTGTCACCAGGAAACAGCGGAATTAGAGACAAGTTGGTCCGTGCCCAGTTAATGGCATCCAACAACTGTCGTGGCGACAACAGATTTTCGCTCACAATTCCCCTGCGAGCTTGAATGAGAACATTGAAAAACTTATGAACAAAACTTGCCAGATCATCAATTACAGACTGTAACGCTTGAATTTCGTAGCCAACGTTAACGAATTCCAATAGTGTTGACTGCTCATAGGCGAGCTGGTTAGTGATATTCACCAAGTCGTTAACTTTAACTGATATGATGTTCTAATGTGCCAAAAGTTTCTTGATGATTCCGTTCTGCTTGAAGAGCACCCGACCGTAGGCATTTAGGGTCTCTTTAACCTGACTCATAGTATTCTCTATGTTTTTAAGATCTGATTCCGTAGCCAGCCCGAATACACCACCAAGAATGACACCTCCGAGGTCAAACAATCCTCGTTTCCTAATATGATGTCGTCCGAATAGGACAGTCTCGGACGGGAACAAGTTCAAAAGTTTACGCAAAGAGATTTGGGCATATCTCAGATTCCATGAAAGCATCGCTAACATTGGCTCAAATTTGGTAACAATATCCCAAGGAAGTAATCCACCGCTAAGCTAGAAGCTGGTGTTTTCACTGGACCACAGATCCGCAGTGTCATCCACGACTCATCGTTTCCATCTAATCTAAATGAGAAGGAACTAGGAGCATGGACATCTTTTGTCGAGGTTTGCAAACATTTCTTTGAAACTACCAAAGCTGAAAACCACCGTGAACTCGTTGAAAACATGCTTAGATCTTATGAAAAAATGGGATGCAGAATGTCTTTGAAAATGCATTTTTTACATTCTCATCTTGACTTGTTCCCGGCCAACCTTGGGGCTGTGAGTGACGAGCCTGGTGCGCGTTTCCACCAACAAATCTCGGTTATGGAAAACAGATAACAAGGTCATTTCAACCCAAATATGATGGGAGATTATTGTTGGTTCTTGCAGAAGGAGAGCTCGTCATCCTACAAGCGACAAAGGAAGAGGAAACACCAACGTTTTACTTAAGCACAGGGATTCGCATTTCGGTAGTAAACAACAAAACACTGACGCTTTGGGTGGATGGTTGGAATGGCACGCAGGGGTGGTAACACCGCCAGCAGAATTCTGCTGTCTGTCTTAAGGGGACAGCCCACCCTAAATCTTGTTTACTGATGGATCTTGCTGTACATTTGATGAGTTATTCAGGGCTAAGTAAGGACTTCAAAACATAAGTTTCATTTAGATCTGGCAAAGATTTTTTTGCAAATACAAAAATTTTAAAATAAGAGGAAAATTAGGCTGATTTGAATTGCTTTCAACTCGTAGGATTATTCGTGGATTTATTTTATTTTATAACCATTAAAATCTTCTACTTTTGGGCGAAAGATTAAATGGTGTGGTAATTCTTTATCTTTTTTTATCACCGAGCAATACAATTTTGGTTAATGTTGAAAAATTTCCCCAAAAATCAATTTGAAACACTAGTGCCATGTTTCCCAATTGACATAATCGAAATACTTCACCATTCTTTTCTTTGTTTGTTATCTTTGTTTTTCCTATAAGGGTTTTGTCTATTGGTTCCATTTCACTTTGAGGGTATTATGAATGTTTGCAGTAACTCAGGCACACCTGGTCCCCTCCTGCAGGGCAGGATATTAGTCACTCAAGGTAGGGGCAAAATAAAAAAAATTTAAAAAAAAGAGGAAAGTTAGGCTGATTTGAGTTGCTTTCAACTCGTAGGATTATTGGTGGATTTCGTTTATTGTATAACCATTAACCATATCTACCTATGATAAAAGACTGTGGTGTCGTTTTTCTTTATCTTTTATTATCACCGAGAAATAAAATTTTGGAATTGACATTAACAAAATATCTCTACCATACTTTTTTTCATTTTTTATCCAGCTATCCAATGATACCTCAAATGTAAAGATCGGATAAAAACTGACGAAGGATGAAATTGTACAAGAATAACTTAAATTTTTCAGAAACGAGCCCTAAAATTTTGTTTTGTTTGACTGACTTAAGTGTTATGTTAGTAAACCCTATAAGGGATTTGTATATTGGTTCCATTTTACTTTCGAGCCTAAAAAAGCATTATAATTGGTATTTTATCGTCAAAACAGAACGAGGCGTGGCGCTCGCGTGATGCGGGGGGGGGGGGGGAGAGATTTAAACACCTTTAAATATACTTTTAAGGGACAAACTATATATCAGTTGCCCAAGGCCACAGCTACCATTATATGACTGAAAAGGATTTTCGATAATAATTGTTATGAATTTTCGATATATTCAGGGTGAGCGGTCCCCTTAAGCCAGAATAATGGAGGAAAGACATCCCTATTCACTAATTATTTAAGTATGCTTAACATAAAACGTGGCACGGAAAAGTAGCTCAGACGGCTTCCGTAATAGAATCGGGTGAGGAAATATGAAAAATAGGGGTTTTCGGTTACACAAAATCTGGACGTGATAGATAACTTTAGATATCAGATCTGAAATCAGCATCAGCAAGTTAGTAGGAATCAGTGGTTCACGTCTCTGTAACAAAAAAAAAGTTGAAATTTGTTGCCTAGTGAATTTTATTTGTGAAAATCACATTTTCTTTAATAAATCTATCTTAAACTCAAGAAAAGTCTCTTACCAGAGAGAGGTCGCACGCGTACGTCTAGTCTCTGACACGGAATCTGAGAGACTGAAGCCGCAGTGAAGCGCCTTTGTTCCCTAAAAAAACCGTTAAGCCGTGGAATGTATCAGTACGAGGCTGCGGAAAATGGGAAAAAACAATGTTTCCCTATTATCTCAAGAACCGGATTTTTCTTTTATAAAACGTTATAAATTAAACAAATCACGATTTCAACAGGCTTCCCTGTGGTGTAAGCAGATTAAAATTCCATTGAGAAATGAGCGCAATAAGTGTGCTTTAGGCATATTAGACAAAAAAATCCTGAAATAGNGGGGAACATGTGGGTTTTTCCCGGTAATGAGAAGCGATGCCTTGGAAAAAGCTGCAGCTAGAAGCCCAGCTCTATCACTTTTGCAGTCCCGGCTACGGCCCGCGCTCGGCAATCCATAGATCGTTCACAACATTTTGGGCAGAACGTTGGTTTATATAGGGTAAAAAAAAACTGCGCCCCACGCCAAAGTATCGAGGATGGGCTCTGCGGTCTCTCCCGGGGGGGAGACTGCCTTTGGGCACGATTGCGTATGGTCCACTCTATATACGTGGGTTCCTCATGGAGGGGGCCCCCCCCTTACTGTGATGATTTTTGGGTCCCCTTTAACTGTGCGGCACTTGCTGGTAGGCCCCGTTTTGGGCCCTACGTGGCAATTTTTGTCCCGGTTCGGGGCGGACGGTGTTCCGTTCCCCCTGGCTTTGGGAGGGGGTTTTTCTCCCCGGGGGACCGAAGCATACATTTTTTGAAAAGGGGGCCTTTCTAAAAAAGTTAATTTTTTTAATTATTATTATTGTTTTTAATGTACCCCCTATTTTTTTGATTTCGTTTTTTAAATATTTTTTTATCTTAAAAATTTGTTCTTTTAGTTTTATTTAAAACCCCTCTGGGCGGCGTAAATAACCCGCGTTGCGGCGCTTAAAACAAAAATCAACCCAACTCGAGGTGGATTCCCTACCATGGCTAACGGCCCCCCGCCTGGGGCGCTAAAACCAAAATGAAGATTTAAAAATTTTGAGAGTTCCCCTTGATATAATAGATAAACTTTTGGATTGTTCGCCAATAGATGTCTACCTTTCATGCAGAAATTGTACCTTTTTAATCGACAACTAAAGTAAGAAAAAAAAATTTTGGGAAAATCATCGCGACACACTGATATATTTAGCTCCCCTTCTTTATGGATGATGAGTACCCCCTTTCAACTCTTCTGAGAGCAAGTTGTCGATTCGTTTAAAATTTTTCATGAGCATCGCAAAAGAGCATGGCGCCCCCATGTGCACACTTCTCCAAGTTACATAGAAAAAAAAAAAGGGGAAAAGTTCCCCAAAAATAACATTACTTCATAAAATCACAGGTACACATCTTTTTTGCTAAAATTCTAGGTATGAATTAGTTTTATGTTCAATCCTCACACTAATTTATACACAATTTTCACTTTGTTTCATGATAATACATCATTATTTGTTTAGGGCTAAAAACCCCCCTTTTTTTTGATTTTTCATAAAGAATCAATTGTTGTTTAAATGGAAAATTAAACACTAAGCAATATTAAATAAATAAATAAATATATCCCCACTCCAGCCATACAGTGCCCAAAGGGTGCAATAATCTTGCCATTTTTCTCTGCAAATACCCTGGGTGCAAATGTGGTTTCCCGACCTTTTGGGTGTGTTTGACCCGCAGACAATAAAAATTTTAATAACATTTTTATGATACTCTCATTACTATATTGGTTTTTTGATACCCGTCACCCGATTTATACTGTTGCCAAAAATTCGTGTCGGGGAAGTTAACGGTTTGTGTTTCAGAAGGTTTATGGAAATGACGCCGATAGGAACTCTCGCTGAAACACAAACGAGCACTCTCGCCGTCATTGAAATTTTCGGCGACAGTTCCACTTGTAATAGATGAAAAGGAAGAATAAAGGCTATTTCATTATTGGGCACAACATTTTTCGCTTGTCCCAGAACATTATAACTGCAGTTTGACATTGGTAACGTATCCTGACTTAAAAGAGGACGCTACCCTCCCTCAGACCACCCCCACTCGTTCGCTAATCTAACTTGGACATTGATTAACTAGCCAACATAATCTAATTACATATCCTAACCTAACTGTTTAGGCTATTGCTGGTAATTAATACCAGAATGCAGAAACACAGGTAAAAGTTCATTAAATGTATATGTTGGGTGATGTAATATCAATATCAAGAACTGGAACTATCACCGAAAATAGGAACCCTCGCCGAAGTGAAAATTGGAACACTTCGACGTCGACGAGAATTCCTATCGGCGAATGTTCGATAATCCGAGGGCAACTCCACACCATTGCATACTGATAGTTTCCGAGAACAAAATTTCTGGTTATGATATTAGGTTAAATTAAGTGGTATAAGTGCAGTTTAAACCAATATACGATTGGTGGTTTTTAAATATCTGGAACGTTTCGTTCTCATCATAAATTTCTTACCACTACAACAGCTGAAAAATAACACAAAGGGGGTCTGGGGGGGCGAAACCCCACCAGCGAGGCTAGGTTTAAGTAATCAATGCCCGAGTTTGGTTAGTGAACTAGCTGGGGGTTTTGGGGGGGCACAGCCTCCAACAGGTATAAGTCGTTATATTGGTAGTTACTTATCTGGTCTGAGTTAAAATGGTACTTCAAGTTTATACACATTTATTGGTTAAGTCCGTTAAGGAACACTGAATATTACAACCAGAATGAAATGAACCAGCGGCGAAGGATCGCAGGAGATGGGTTGTGGGTCCTTTTTCTTAGACTTGTGTCCCCCCCTTTGGCTTTGTTCCTTTTTATCCTGGGGTTTAAAGTGTCTTTGAACTTTGGAATAATGCTGATCCCCACATCTGCCTTCCTCCTTGGATCAAGCTTAGAGAATGCAAGTAGACAGGGTTTCCCCACGGAGGAAATACGGAAAAGATATAGGAAAATTATATATACTATATATACATATAATGTATATATTAATTATATTTTTAAGTTTTTTAAAAATACACGGGTTATTTGATGTTAATCATCAAAATATTCTGTACAGAAATATAATACCATTACACTTTTATTGAAAAATTTTTTAAATTTTAATAGTAATATTATCATTAATTATAATGTTCGAAGGAAAAATACTGACTTTGCCGGGACGCTAAATAATGCCCCAAATTAGGATAATGCAGTAGCGATGATAACAAAAAAGCTTTAAAAAATTATTCTAAAAAAAAAAAAATATACAATCTACAATACGTACATACAAAAAAACTCAACTTTAGAGCAGACATTAAAAATTTTTCTAAAAAAAACATTGCAGATATATACTATTAATGACAGTCTATGACGGACTCGGCGGCCTGGACTATCCCTTCAGTTCCAATAAATACGTCTATTGCGATTAACATGAAAATAAAAGGGGATTGAAAAAGTATGGGAACAGGGAAAGAGACATGGGGGAATAAGAATTTGTTGATAAAATAGAATAGAATAGGTTGATAAGCGAGGCCCCTCAAATCCGGGAAAGAGTCATTAATATACGCTAAAAGTTTAATTTTTCTAGAAGTGATTTTGACATTTGCGGTGGAAAAAAAAGTGGCAGGGGAAAATTTGGGGGGAGTATTGACAAAGAAATATAGGAAAACCCTTGGTGATGTCTACTTGGAAGAGTAATTACCAGAGTGGGGCGACTGGGGACGAGTCTGAGTCACAAAGCGCTTTTTCCCTGACTTTAGGGAAACATCGGGCAGGGACCTGCCACCGAGGTGGATTCTAGAATAAAGAAAAACTGCAAGGGTGAACATGGGGAGTAAGAATCTTAGTGTCCTCCCAAAGGACGAAGGAAAAAAAACTGGGAACGGAAGCATTCCGTATTAAGGCAATCTGACACTGAGCCGTAGAGGCATTTTAATTTTTGAAAAATAGGCAGGGCCTAGACCACTGTTAAACCCGGACGCACACGGAAAATCGGCCTGTTGTACATGGGGCCAAATTGCCCTGAAGTCGGAGGGGCCCCTCGGATTTTAAAAATTATATATATAATAATATATATATATAAATTTAAAATAAATATTTTTTAAAAATATAAAAATATTATATATATATATATATATTTTATATATTAATTAAAAAAGCTCAATTTGCTGGGTTTTTCATGATTATGTAATCTTGTAAATGTTTTTTTAAAAATTATTTAAATAAAAAACAGTAAAACACGGTAAAGAAATCCCTTTGAGACTGAAGAAAATGCATGAACTTAATTTTACTTAACTTCAACTACGCCATTTAAAAATTTGCGAGCAACATTTTTCATGAATGGTATCAGTAGAAGCGCAATTTTATTAGCTTTCCATTGCTATATTTCGTTATCTGATAAATTAATTAGAACCATGCATAAATTAGCGTTAAATAAATAAATAAAATCATCAATCGGGTAATTTTCCCGATTGATGAGGTTATTTATTTAGTTAACGCTAATTTATATATGATGCTAATTCATTTATCAGAAAACGAAATATATAAGTAAATAAATAACATCATCAATCGGGAAAATTGCCCGATTGATGATTTTATTTATTTATTTAACGCTAATTTATGCATGGTTATAATTCATTTATCAGATAACGAAATACATTAATGGAAAGCTAATATAATTGCGCTTCTATTGATATCCTTCATGATAAAAGTTGACACGCAAAGTTTTAAATGGCGAAGAGTTAAGTGAATATTATGTTCATGCATATTTCTACATAGTCTCGTAATGGCATTTCTTTAGCGTGTTTTACTGTTTTTAATTTGATAATATTATAGAACAAACATTTACGAAGATTACAGTATATCATATATACTGATAAACCAGTCTATATGATAGTCCATAGACCACTATATCTCTTTGTCGGGCGCCCCGCAGGCCCCTATGCAGCCCCGCAATTCAAAACATTGTCGCGTGTGCAGTCCAGGTATACAGTGGTCTATGGCAGGGCATAAGGCTAAATGATAATATGACGCATGACATTCTGCCAAGACCGTAGATGAGGTGTGAGATCAATCAATCAATCATTAGGGTCATACGCCGGGGGGCGCGTCGCCTCGCCCACCCTACGACGCCACTCCCGGGGGTCACTACGCGCGAGTTCCCATGCAGGCTCCTTTCCCATACCAAGCAGCTCTCGACACGAAACATCAACTTGCCCCAGCCACGAGCCTTGTGGGCGTCCCCTTGGCCTCCTCCACGCCGGATTGTCTCTTACAGATACAACCCGATGGGAAGGATTGGTTTTCAGGGTAGCGTGTCACATGCCCATATAGCCGAAGTTGGCGCTGACGGACTATGCAGGTAATAGGCCTCGATTCAGTCTCACGGCGCAATCGCTGATTTGACACGTAATCATCCCAGCGATACCCCAAGATTCTGCGAAGAAACTTATTACCAAAGGCATTGATTCGTCTCTTCAAGTCACTATTTAGTGTCCATGTCTCACAACCATAGAGTAAGACAGGGATCACAAGCGACTTGAAGATCCTGATCTGTGTCCTCCTGCACAGGTACCGACAACGCCAAATACTCCCGCTGAGCGAGTCCATAACACCGTGGGCTATGCCAATCCGCCGTAAGACTTCTTGACGTGACCCGCCGTCATCATGGACTGCGCTACCAAGGTATGTAAAACTTTCCAAGATCTCAATGTCCTCGCCACACGCATGAACAGACTGTACTGCTTCATCTAGTAAGTCTCCAAACACCTGGACTTAAGCCAGGAGACCTCAAGTCCCAAAGGCTTTGCCTCCTCGTGCAGCGCCTCGAGAGCCATCACCAGGACCTCCAGCGACTCAGCCAAGATTACTGCATCATCGGCAAAAACAAGATCAGTGATCTTTGTGTTGCCGACGGATGCTCCACAATCATTTTGATCTACAACCTTGTCCAATACCCAGTCCATACAAGCGTTGAAAAGTGATGGGGCAAGACGCACCCTTGCCTCACTCCTGTATTCACAGGAAAGAAGCTGGATACACCTGCCCCACACTTCACAGCACTCTCAGTCCAGAATACAGACCAGTTATCAAAACCAATAGTTCTTGCAGGAATCCCGCGAAGTCGCAGAAGATCCCAGAGTGACTCACGATGCACTGAGTCAAACGCCTTCTTGAGATCAACATAGGCTGCAAGCATCCCCTGTCGAAACTCACGTCGGCGTTCCACCAGGAAACGAAGCGCGTGTGAAGCGCGAAGAGGTGTGAGATACATGCATGTAATTCTCTGAGACTAGGAATGACGTCTTGGGTAAGTCTACAGTGAACAGAGAACAATTCATTACTGTTGGGAAGAGCAAAAACTTAAAAACAGTGAAACTATAATGTGATTGAAAAGGAATATGCACCACAATCCCATCTAGGGTTAAAGTAGCCACCAGCAATGGGTAATAAAATTCCAATTTGTCACCAGGAAACAGCGGAATTAGAGACAAGTTGGTCCGTGCCCAGTTAATGGCATCCAACAACTGTCGTGGTGACAACAGATTTTCGCTCACAATTCCCCTGCGAGCATGAATGAGAACATTGAAAAACTTATGAACAAAACTTGCCAGATCATCAATTACAGACTGTAACGCTTGAATTTCATAGCCAATGTTAACGAATTCCAATAGTGTTGACTGCTCATAGGCGAGCTGGTTAGTGATGTTCACCAAGTCGTTAACTTTAACTGATATGATGTTCTAATGTGCCAAAAGTTTCTTGAATGATTCCGTTCTGCTTGAAGAGCACCCTACCGTAGGCATTTAGGGTCTCTTTAACCTGACTCATAGTATTCTCCATGTTTTAAACATCTGATTCCGTAGCCAGCCCGAATACACCACCAAGAATGACACCTCCGAGGTCAAACAATCCTCGTTTCCTAATATGATGTCGTCCGAATAGGACAGTCTCGGACGGGAACAAGTTCAAAAGTTTACGCAAAGAGATTTGGGCATATCTCAGATTCCAGGAAAGCATCGCTAACATTGGCTCAAATTTAGTAACAATATCCCAAGGAAGTAATCCACTGCTAAGCTAGAAGCTGGAGTTTTCACTGGACCACAGATCCGCAGGTCATCCACGACTCATCGTTTCCATCTAATCTAAATGAGAAGGAACTGGGAGCATGGACATCTTTTGTCGGGGTTTGCAAACTTTTCTTTGAAACTACCAAAGCTAAAAACCACCGTGAACTCGTTGAAAACATGCTTAGATCTTATGAAAAAATGGGATCAGAATTCTTTAAAAATGCATTTTTTACATTCTCATCTTGACTTGTTCCCGGCCAACCTTGGGGCTGTGAGTGACGAGCCTGGTGCGCGTTTCCACCAAAAAATCTCATTTATGGAAAACAGATAACAAGGCCCATTTCAACCCAATAGATGGGAGATTATTGTTGGTTCTTGCAGAAGGAGAGCTCGTCATCCTAAAAGCGAAAAAGGGAAAGAGGAAACCCCAAAGCTTTACTTAAGCACAGGGATTCGCATTTGGGGTAGTAAAAACAACATACTGCGCTTTGGGTGGATGGTTGTGCGCGCAGGGGTGGTAACTCCGCCAGCGAATTCTGCTGCCCTGTCTTAAGGGGACAGCCCACCCTAAATCTTGTTTACTGATGGATCTTGCTGTACTTTGATGATTTTATTCAGGGCAAAGAAAGGGACTTTCAAACATAAGTTTCATTTAGATCTCCCAAAAGATTTATTTGCAAAATACAAAAATTTGTAAAAAAAAGGGAAAAATTAGCTGATTTGAATTGCTTTCAACTCGTAGGATTATTCGTGGATTTATTTTATTTTATAACCTTTAAACCCTCTTCTACTTAGGGACGAAAGTTTAAATGGTGTGGAAATTCTTTATCTTTTTTTTATCACCGAGCAATACCAATTTTGGTTTAATGTTGAAAAATTTCCCCCAAAAATCAATTTGAAACACTATGCCATGTTCCTAATTGACATAACAAATACTTCCCATCTTTTTCTTTGTTTGTTATCTTTGTTTCTCCTATAAGGGTTTTTCTATTGGTTCCATTTCACTTTTGAGGCTATTATGAATGTTTGCAGAAACTCAGGCACACCTGGTCCCCTCTGCAGGGAAAGGATTTGCCCCTCAAGGTGGGGAAAAAATAAAAAAATTGTAAAAAAAGGGGTTTTTAGGCTGTTTTTGAGTTGTTTTTAAACTCGTGGGATTATTGGGGGGGATTTGGGTTTATTGTAAACCATTAACCTATAACTTGATAAAAGCCCTGTGGTGTCGTTTTTTCTTTATCTTTTTTAAATCACCGAGAAAAAAAATTTTGGGAAATTTGGGCTAAACAAATACTCTACCATACTTTTTTTTAATTTTTTTTTCCCCCTTACCCCAATGATACCCCCAAATGTAAAGATGGGATAAAAACTACGAAGGGGGAAAATTTTTCAAGAAAAATTTAAAATTTTTCAGAAACGACCCCTAAAATTTTTTTTTTTTTTTGACTGACTTAAATTTATTTTTAAAAACCCCCTTTAAAAGGGGATTTTATATTGGTTCCATTTTACTTTCGAGCCTAAAAAGCTTTATAATTGGGTTTTTTATCCCCAAAAAAAAAGAACGGGGGGGGGGTGGGCGCTCGGGGGTGGTGGGGGGGGGGGGGGGGGGGGGGGGGGGGGGGGGGGGGGGGGGGGGGAGTTTTAAACATTTTTAATATTTTTTTAAATGGGACAAACTTTTATATCTTTTTCCCCGGGCCAAAAGCTACCATTAATGCCCAAAAAGGATTTTCGATAATTATGATTTTCGATATTTTTCAGGGTGGGCGGTCCCCTTAAGCCAAATTTTAATGGGGGAAAAGACTCCCTATTCACCAATTTTTTTAAGTTGTTTAAACTTTAAAACGGGGGCACGGAAAAGTGCTTAAAAGGTTTTCCCGTAATAGAATCGGGTGGGGAAATAAAAATAGGGGTTTTTCGGTAAACCAAAATCTGGCGGATAGAGAATTTAGATATCAGATCTAAAAATCAGCTTTCAGAAATTTTAAAGGTAGGAATCAGGGGTTTTCAGTGCCCCAAAAAAAAAAAAAAGTAAAAATTTTTTGGGCCTATTGAATTTTATTTGTGAAAATCACTTTGCTTTAAAAAACCCTATTTTAAAACTCAAGAAAAGTCTTTTAAAAAAAGGCGCACACTCCGTCTATCCCCCTCACACAATTTCTGAGGAGACTAAAGGGCGCCTGCCCCCAAAAAAAAAACCCTTTAAGCCGTGGAATGTATCAGTAACAGGCTGCAAAAAATTTGGGAAAAAACATGTTTTCCTTTTATCCCCAAAAACCCGGATTTTTTTTTTTTAAACGGTACAGTTTTAAACAAATCACGATTTCAACGGGTTTCCCTCTGTGGTGAAAGGCGATTAAAATTCCTTGAAAAATGAGGGGCAAAAAGGGGGTTTTTTTTAGGCATTTTTCCCCAAAAAAAAAATTTATTCCAGAAATCCGGGGGGAACTTTTTCATACATGCGTAAAACCCCTTTGCAAATAAAAAATTTTTCATTTGAAAATATTAGCAAAAGGGATTCGTGAAATAGATGCTCTCCATCAACATAAAAAAAATTGTTTCCCGGGAAAAAAGAAAAGATGTATGGTCCCGTCAATAACTGCTGGAAAGTAAACCCTCAAAAAGTTTGCCCCAAAATAAAAAAACTTTTTTATATCTCAAGATCGGTAAACGCAAAAAAGAAACGGAGGTTTTTTAGGGTAGATCTCGAGGGAGCTTAAAAAAGAAAGTATTATAGGCATTTTTTGTCTGGGGGTTAATATTTTCATAAAAAAAATAGGGAAACGCAAAAAAGGGAAAGTATTTTGACCATTAAAAACCCAAAAAAAATTTGGTTCGAGTTTTATTTCATATGACGTAAAATGTCCCCAATAAAAATTTGTCTTTTTCCAAAGAAAAATAATACATTTTCTATAAAATTTTGCTCCAAAAAGCTATTTTTTTTTTAAAAAGGGGCGTACAATTTTAAAATAGGGGGGAAATTAAGTTTTACAAAGGCTCAAAAAGTGCTTTTAGTACATATATGGAAAACGAAGCCCTGATTCGTGATAAACCTCAGAAAAGGCCACGATTAAAAAAGTTTCAGGGAAAACCCTTTTAAAAAAAAGGTTTTAAATTCTAAAGGCCATGGCCCAGGAATTATATTGGGCAACAAGTTTTTGTTACAGAAGACAAAGGGGCCCCCAGACATAACTACGTCACGGTTTTTTGACTTTGGTGCATTGGGGGGAAAAGGGCGGGGTCCCCGGGGGGAATGGCCTAGGGAAGGGAAAACTGGGGCAAGGGAAAGAATTTCGAGTTTTTTTGCGCGAAAATTTGATATTCCAGTGCTAAAATTACTGTGCTCTGTTCCCCCCGCTGACAACACTATAGAGAAGCCCTTTGGGGGTAAGGGCCCTTTTTTGTTCAGAGGTTTCAAAACCCCAAAAAAACAGAGCCCTAAAACCCTCGTAAAAAGGTAAGCAACTGGTGGGTACGAAATTTTGGGCCCCTACCACTTGCTTACTTCTTAATGAGACTCTTTTTGTGACTTTTTTTTCCGGGTTTAGAAGCCTTCGCACATAAACCCATCACCTCATCTTCTCTATGTTGTCAGGGGGGAGCCCGAAATATATCCCTTTGGAAATATAAATTTCCCCAAAACAACTCATTTTTTTTAAATCGTCGTAGTTTTCCCTCTTTGTAGGCTGTACATATTCTGGTTTTTATATATTAAAATCCCCTTATTAATTGATTTTCCTTTTTTGTTTTTTTTCCCAAAATTTAATAGTGCTACATAAAGGGTTTAAAGGGTTTACTTGCCCAGGCCAATGAAAAATCTTTGAGCCCTATACCAACACCCCCAACCTTTGCTTTGATTTATCTTATAACTAAATCCTAAAAAAGTTCCCAACCAGGGTGAATTACCCTTTCCTTCCCTCATTTTCCCTGCATGGTCCCTGTCGTCAAACCGGGGGTTTTTTTGGTCCCTACACAAATCGGGGGGAACCCCCACAGAAAGGGTTAGGTTGGTACCCGGGCCCATTTGGGCCCCACATGCCTTTTGGGGGCAACACCATAGCCCATTTCTCCCCAGGTCATTTCGCCCCACTATGGAGTCTATATAGGGGGTTTAGGAGGGTTAGGTTATATTTTTTTTTTGGGTGTGCCCGAGAACCCCCAACTAGGGGTTATTTGTTTGGGTTTAGGTTGGGTTTAGGGTATTTTTAATTTTGGGTATTTAGGTTAGTTTTTGGTTAGGTTTTTTAAATTTTAAGATTGGTTGGGTTAGGATGGGTTAGTTTTTGGTTTAGGTTGGTTAGCTTGGGTTTAAAATTGGGTTGGTAAACCCCCCTGCTAGGGTGGGGGTTTTTTTGGGTTATTTTTGGGTTTTTTTTGGTTGGAAATTTTTCGTAATTTCCCCCCACAAAAACATTTGGGTCCACATGAAAGGGTAAATTTCGCCGACATATAAGAGTAAATTTCGCCCACTCAAAAGTAAATTTCCCCCAAAACGATCCATGTCAGGGAGTCATGGAACTATATCTTCCTCTGGCAAAAGGGAAAATGAACCACCGAAACCTTTGGGGGCGAAATGACGGTAAATTTCTAGTTTTTGCCCATCCCTTCCCCCCTTTCCCCCAAACAATTTTGGGGGCCTGTGGGGAAAGCGGGGGTTTTGGGTGGGGGAAAAAATTTATGCGTCCCGGGAAACGGGGAATTAAAGAGTTGTGTAGGGCGGGGGAAAAATTTTTTTTGATTTTGGTAAATTTCCCTTTTTCTAGAGAAAATTTCCTAAACCCAAAAAAAACCTAACCTAACCAAAGTTAACCTACCCTAGCAGGGCTTGACCCCCGTAACCCAACCCAAAACCCAAAACTACCCTAAGCAAAAAATTTTCCTAACCCAAATCTAAACCCATCTAACCCCATTAGATTTGGTTTTGTTAGGGTTGATTTAGATTTGGGTTTGGTTAGGGTAGGTTAGATTTGGTTGGTAGCAGAAAAAAAAAATTTTTACGGGAGAAAATTTTTACGCCAAATTTTGGGAGTAAAAATACTTTATTTTTTGGGGAAATTTTTAAAATTTTTTTTTTTACGCAATTCCCCGTCAAAAAATCAGATTGCAGAAGGGGCCTTTTTGACGGGGATTTGGGGGGGGGTTTAACCCGGGGCGTAAAAGGGTTTAAATTTTATGCATATTTCTTTTAGTCTCGTAAAGGCATTTTTTATAGCTTGTTTTAAATGTTTTTTTTATAATAAATTTTGTACGGAGCATTAAATAAAATTTAACGAAAAACCCAAAAAAAAATAGTAGAAAGCTGGGTTTTTTTAGGGGAGCTTTCCAAAACCATAAGCATTCCCTGTGCAAAATTCTGCAAATTCAAAACCCGGTGGGATTTTTAGAATTGGGGGAAAAGGCCGCTTTTAAACAATTTGCGATAAAAGGGTTAAAAACCAAAAAACGGGAAACTGGCAACTTATTACAGGGGGACCCCCTGCCATGTTCATTTTGGGGTTAAATAATTAGCATAAATGTAAATTAAATATAAATCAGCGACCGAAACTATTTAAAAAATTGTGCGGTTGCCGAGACTTCCGGAGGGTTGGCTCGTGGGGCGAGGAATTTCAGACACAAAAACCCCAAAAAATGGGTGCATTTCTTGCCCAGTGCCCCCCAATATGCGTGCCCCGGAATGTTTTTACTGCAGTCCACATTTACACATCTGCCAGGGACTAATTTTGCGTGCTAGCATTTCGCCCGAGATGCTAAAACTATAGAAACCTTTCCCCAACTGGCTCAAAATACCTCTCCATTTTTATATGGAGAACATGATGCTCTGGTCTGTTAGCAAGCGGTGTTGTTGCTGGCAAGTGTGTAAAAACAAGATTTAAGCAAATTTATATTGGGGTTTAAGGTGCTTCTGTAAAGACTTGGGGAACCTATGCCCGGCCCTAAAATTTAAAAAGAAAGAAACCCGGGGACCACATCTTTGGGGCAAAAATCAGGCACGGGGCGAGGTGTTGGGGGTGGAGGTGAATAGAAATTTTTGTTCATGACGGTCACATGTGTGATCCGGGGGAGTTTTTTGAGATGGGGAAAATTTTGGGTTCACCAGTTTGCCAAACAGCCCCCCCCTCCCTATTCGATAAGGTAAACCCGAGGGGGAAACCCCTAAAAGTGTCCTTGCCCAGTGCTATTTTTCTCAAGTCGAAAATGAATGTCCATCTAGAACTTCCCCAAAAACACGTTTTTGTCCTTGAGGAGGCAAACCCTTTTTTCAAAATTTTCCCAAAGGGGCCCGCTGATCCCACATAAACCAGTGTGTGAAACCCGTGGTATCCCATGTTCCTGTTTCAAACCCTGGGGGGAGGTAGTATGTAATGTTTGCGGGTATGGAGTGCTTCCCCCCAAATAAAATGCGGAAAAATCAGCGAAAAGCCAAACAGAACCTTCTCCTGACATTATCTTTTTGGGTTTGGAAAAAGAAAATACAACATCAAAAAAGGGATTCTTGGGGGAAAGGCCCCAATAAGGACCGAATTCCCAAAAATTAAGGGGAAAAAATGAGGCTGGGGGGTAAATTGTCCAAAAAGGTGTTGGGGATGCTGACTGGCTGATTGCCCAAGTTCCATGATTACATCAAAAAGCCCTAATGGTTTCCCCCAAATCAAAATTTTGCCGGTCGTTGTCGTGGGAACTGTACGGGTTGCTGGTGATGAAGGGGCGCACAAACCACCCCAAACATGAAACTTCTATGCTCTGTTGGGCGGAAAACCCTTTTTCTGTGTACTGTATAAAGTGGAAAACCCGGAAGCCCTTTTTCGGGATCAAAAAAACCCTGTGTTTGTACATGCAATCCTTTAAAGTTATACTGTGTCTTCCATATACAAAAAAAGGACAAAAAGGGCCCTTTCACTGTAAGATAGTTTTGGGCAATTGGGCCCGTTTGAGTGTTTTCTCCCCCGTCTGACAGCATCAGGATTAAAGGGACGCATAGGAAAGGTTTTTTTCTACTAAAGCTGTATGGAGCTGTCCGGTTTAAAATTTAGGACAAGCTCGCTATGTTTTGGGACTTCCATTTTACACGTAGGTGTCCTTATCCTCATCTGGGTTTCAAATTGGAATCAATCCCCTCCAACTTCCGCTGCCAAGGTTTTCCCTACTATAGAACATACGATGCTGTTCCCGCAAAGTCAGGGAAAGAACTCCCCAAATGAGGTTTGGGGGGGGAGTACAAGAGGGGGTACTTTTTTCCAAACTATCCCGTAGGCCCCCGTTGCTCCCGAAAGGGAATGAAATTGGGATCTTTTTGGGGTGCAAAATTTGGGTGTGGGAAATCATGTTTTTTGTTACAAAGGGACGGGTGGAGTGTACCCTAAAGTGGGACTGGTTTCAGTTTGGGGACAATTGTAAAAATTCGCATGTTTTTGAGGGGGCAAGGGGAAAGGGGGGACCACTGATTAGACTTCCTTCAAACCCATAGTTGGGTTTTTTTTGGTTTTTTAATTGGTGTTTTTTTACAATAACCCTAGTTTGGCTATTATAAAAGTAAAGTACATAACATAGTTGTGGTATTATTAAAAAAAAATAAATAAAAAAAAAATTCTTCACCTTTTAAATTTTTTTGGGGTAAATTTTTTTCCCCCTCCAAAAAATTTTTTTTTTGGGTCCATTGTATTCAGCACCCCCTCTAAAAAATAGATGTAACACCAAAAATCTATTACTACGAACTCGGGGTGGGTGATCATAGTACTTTTTATTTTATCTTTAAATTGGGGGATGGCGGCCCATTTTTTAAATTTTGAAAAAGGGGGGCCCCGGGGGTTGAAATTTGGGAAATTTGATAAGGGGGATATTACAATTTTTTTTGGGCTTTTCCTGAAAAATCAGCTTTTTCCCATTTATTTCCATCTTTTTGCTAATGCTCCTTTTCTAATTAGAGAACAAACAAATTTTCGAAGACTACAGTACATCATATATACTGATAAACCCTCATATGATTTCCCTATATATATAAATATATATATTATATATTTTTAAAATTTTATATATATATATAAATTTTATTTATATATATAATATATATATTTTATATATATATATATATATATATATGAATCCGAGCGGGGCCCCCGACTTCAGGCCCTTTTGCGAACAGGCCGATTTCCGTGCGCAGTCCAGGTTTTTCAGTGGGGCTATAACTTGGCCTTTTGCCAAAAAGTCGTGAATGGTGGATCATCAAGGTAGTTAAAGAATAAATTCAAAGCAATATTGACAGATGCTAAGCTAGAAGCTGGAGTTTTCACTGGACCACAGATCCGCAGTGTCATCCACGACTCGTCGTTTCCATCTAATCTAAATGAGAAGGAACTAGGAGCATGGACATCTTTTGTTGAAGTTCGCAAAAAAAATCTTCGAAACCACAAAGCTGAAAACCACCGTGAACTCGTTGAAAATCTTAAATCTTATGAAAAATTGGGATGCAGAATGTCTTTGAAAATGCATTTTTTACATTCTCATCTTGCCTTGTTCCCGGCCAACCTTGGGGCTGTGAGTGACGAGCATGGTGCGCGTTTCCACCAACAGATCTCAGTTATGGAAAACAGATAACAAGGTCATTTAAACCCAAATATGATGGGAGATTATTGTAGGTTCCGGCAGAAGGAAAGCTCATTCATCTTATGAAGAGAGGTTTTGAAAACTTAATATCTTATCATTAAAGAATCGTAGGATCAGTGGGGACTTGATAGAATGTTTAAGATCCTTAAATGATTTGATATCATTATTCAAGTGAACCTATTCAAGATTTTTCCTCAGGTGACGACACGAAACAACGGTTTAAAATTGAATGGTCAGCGTTTCATCATAGATCTCCGAAAAAATTCTTAGTGTCAGATTTGTTAGCAGGAGGAACAAATTACCAGCTATTGTTGTCGAAGCTACAGGTTAATGTTACCCAATAACTACATTTAAAAACACTGGACGCGTGCTGTAAAGTAAATGGGTTTTGATATTTCCCCGCGAGTTATATTATTGACATCTCCCGGGTTGATTAGTGTTAGTGGTACGTAGTCTTAGTTAGCATGCTTCATTCCTTTCATTCTTCACTATGAAACTAATATATTTTTCTAATATATTAATATACTAATATATTCGTATCTTCTTTAGGGGCATGGTATCCTTTTCCAACTGTTCTCTTACATATTTGATAGTTAGTAGTATGTAGTTCAGCAGATACCCTCGTTATAGACCAATAAGTCTCCTGGTATCTATTCTTCCTATGTTCTTCCTATGTATTCATATGTGAGTTTCTATATTTCCACCTTCTTACGACTTCATTGTGTCTGAATTCAGCAAGCAGTAGCGTTTGAGTTTTCTTGTCAAATATTTTGTTCTTAAATGGATAATAATTTTCATTATGTAGTTTTTATTCATTATTGTTTATTTTCGTTTTGTTAAGATGTTGCATAAAATATACCAGAAGATATCAGTCTGCATTGTCATGTGAAAAATAATAAATAATTAAATAAATAAATACATACATTTTTAATGCATAGTAATAAAGTCAATTTATATATTGTATTATGTCCATGACTATAAGATATTTTTGAATTGAAAAATTGAAATTGAATTGGATAGCAACATGCAATTTTGTGTCGGTTAACATAAAAAGGTGTCACTCCATGATACTGGATAATTTGTCATGTTTACTGTGGGTATAATGACAATCATTGCAAATCACTTCATTTTCTTGCAGCTTTTTTCTTTGAATTATGTTCCATATTTTTTTCATCACGAGGCCACATCACATCAGCTGTTTTACCATCTCTGCACCTGTCACATACAGTCATCATGTTCTTCTTGTATACTCTGCCACCCACAATCTTAGTATTGTAATGCTTGATCCCTTGATCGTGAAAATCGATGATAACAGTTCCCTTATGTCGTTGTCGGAGGGCAAAGTAAACCTTCCAACTAATTTTTATCCAGGACGACGCTTGTTTATCTACATGGGTATCACTTCAATTCCATGATATATTATATCTGTTTTCTCAATATTTGTAATTACTTTGATATACTTGTATTTAGGTCTCTTAAATTACATTGTCTTTAATTACTGATTAATTTGAGTAACACTTGGAGCAATATTTTTTATATGCACAAATGAGATCAAAATTGCCTATAATAAATAATATGATTTTTTGCATGAGTGGAACAGTTTTTATTGTTTCAGATATATTTAAAGATAATCAAGTAATCATATTATGTATAACAATAAGAATGGCAAAATAAAATAAAAAACTTATTTGTTTGTAATGTTTGGGTGAATCTCACCAGTTATAAGACTAAAAATATATTGTGATCAAGCATGTAAGAAAACTTACCATACTAATAGTGGCCTGCACAAAGTTGTTGTCACTTTATTTGTAGATGTCAATGTTATGAAATTTACTAATTCCAACATATTTTTGAGAGGTTTAGACAATTTCTGAGTTACGTAAACGGTAAGGATATGCAATTTTTTTGTTTAAATGCAAGCTACGTTGACAATGAAATATAGGTAACAAAAATTGCAAGTAGATTTAATTCTTATTATTTTACACAGAATAGTTATGTTGAAGTTATGGTCATTGAGGCACTGTTGTCAAGGAAGTTCAGCATCATTATTTAAAAGATGGTGGAATTCACAAACCACTAGAAAAGTCGATGGTTCAGCATCTCTACCAGGAACAAAAGACTCGCAAGGATTAAACCTGAAAAAAAAGTTTTTTTTACAATAAAGTAATATCACGTTTACTAAAGAGCAGGCATTACAAATCATGTTTTCTTTCAATCAATACAGATTCACTTAATAAATTGTATATATATATATATATATAAAATATAAATATATATATATATATATATAATAATATATATTATAATATATATATATATATCCCTATTCTGGTTGCCGTAGAGGTCAGACGTCCCTGCTGTGTCTGCCATTGTAAGACAGTGCGGATTTCATTACGCTAAATATAAAGCGTATAGGTGTTGAGTGGGTGGGTGACACAAAACATTACCGCAGGACAGGGCTAGTGTGACATCCGGGTTGCATATTGCCGAAGTCTATTGCTATACGGCAGGGGTGGCCAACCAGTCGATCGCGATCGACTGGTCGATCACAAGCCTGTTTTATGTCGATCACACTACTGTACCTGTTAATAATTCGTCCTTCAGAAGTTGCCATGCAAATAGCTGCAATAGCATATCCAAGTACTCATGATACTTGGATTATTATAGTTCTCTTTTTTTCTGGGAATAAGTTATATTTATATTCATAATGATGGACATGTCTGACCACCATACATTGCATACAATTATTTATAAAGACAGACTAATCCTGTGTTTTTCAATGCACTGGCAGCCTTTAAGCCTGGGGGGGGATTGGCGGAAACTGACCAGTGGACAGGAACCGTACGCGTTCGTACCAGTGGGGCAGGAACCGTACGCGTTCGTAACAGGAAGGTGATAGGTGATTGCTGGGTTTTTAACCTGATTTATAAATTGTCATTACTTGTAGGGCCAGTGTGTGCTTTTGTTAGTTTACAAATACTGAGACTGTTAAATAAAAAGTTTACTCAGAGTTAGGGTGTCTTGTCTACACCCGTGAATCATATTGATAAGTGTCAACGCCCAAATATTAATTGGCATCTCTGTTCCCCCGCAAGCCTCCACAGTTTTCAGCAAAAGTTGGACGTGTAGGGTGTTGGGATCATGTCTCGTAAAGAAATGTTCTGACGCTTGAAATAGTACGTAATATGAATATCCACATAGTCAAATTCGGACGGAAAAAGCTCATTTTTTAGTTACTTTCATTACATCAGTTGTAAGTGCTGTTTACATTACGTATTTAAAGGTCACCGTTTAAATGACAGTTGAACCCTTAAATTTGCGACGGATTA
>JACEEZ010022267.1:0-12723 GCA_016584305.1 Chionoecetes opilio
TTTACTTTTTTTTTTATATGTTTTACCATAAAATTTTTGTATGGATTTGTGACGCCCGGGGAAAAACAAATTTAGTATGGTGCGCGGCTGTGTTTTGTTTTTTCAAATGTTTTCCCCTATGAAATTTGTCGTTTGTTTGTGAGGGTCTATTCTCTCTCTCCTCCTTCTTCCTCTCTCTCTTCTCCTCTCTCTCTCTCCTGCCGCTCTCTCTCCTCTCTCCCCCTCTCCTCTCTCTCCTTCCTCTTCTCTCCCCTTTCCCTTCTCTCTCTCCCCTTTTCTCTCTCTCCTCTCTCTCTTTTCTCTCTCCTTTCTTCTACTTTCCCCATGTCTTGATATTTTTTTTTCCTCCCCCTCCTCCCTCCCCCCCTTTTCCTCCCGTGGCAAATGTGGTTTTAAAAAAAAAATTTTTTTTTCTTTATTTACACCCTTGGCGGTCGTGGGAGAGAGGAGAGGGGAAGAGAGAGGAGAGAAAAAGGGAGAGAGAGAGAGAGAGCGAGACGAGAGCGGGCGAGAAAAGATTTTCTCCTATCTAGACATTTTGCAAGTACCAACTACAAGGTTTTTTGGACTATAAAAAGCCCCGCCCTCAGCAAAACTAGGCGGATCGAACCACTGACCGAATGACAGGGACGCTGCCCTTTGGAACTCACGTCTCTCCCAAACCTTGCCCCCCGACGGACAGAGAAGAGAAGAAGGAGAGAGAGAGAGAGAGAGAAAAGAGAGAGAGGAGAGAGGGGGAGAGGAGAGAGAGAGGGGGTTTATTTTAGTTTAAAAAAGGGGGAAAGGGGGTTTAAAAAGGGGATTTCGAAAATTTTTCCCAAAAAAACCTTCGACGCTCTGAAGTTTCGCCGTCACGGAAGGGAAGACCGACAATGTACACTTTCTCCCTCCTCCCCTCCTCCTCCTCCCTTCCCCCCCCCCCCCCCCCTCCCCTCCTCCCCTCCTCCTCCCCCTTCCCCTTCCCCCTCCTCCCCTCCTTCCTCCTCCTCCTCCTCCTCCCCCTCCTCCTCAAAAGATGAAGTAAAATTTGGGAAAAAGTTCAAAGAAGAGCAACCAAATTTCCCCAAAGTTCCCAACGTTCCATCCTGCAAAATTCATCTTTAAAGAGAGGCCGAAAATTAAATATGTTTTCCCTTAAAGGGATCGTAGAATTGTGGGGATTGATAGAAATTTTTAAAGACCCTTGAGGATTTGATGTCATTAATCAAAAAACCCTTTGGGCCTTCCTCACGTGACAACAAGAAAAAACGGTTTAAAACTGAACGTCAATGTTGCATCAAGATCCCGTAAAAATTATTTAAAATGTTAGAGTTGTGAATAAAAAAAAAAAAAATCCCAGAAAAGTTGTCAACCCCA
The DNA here is from genome assembly GCA_016584305.1 of Chionoecetes opilio. NCBI lineage: Eukaryota > Metazoa > Arthropoda > Malacostraca > Decapoda > Majidae > Chionoecetes > Chionoecetes opilio. The sequence goes on from JACEEZ010022267.1 coordinate 1,357, forward strand.
GAAAAATAGCCTTTAGAAACAGCTAGACGCGTACTTAAAGAAAATGGGTTTTTGATTTTGGCCTTGGGAAAGTAATTTTATGTCCCCCGGATCTTAGTGTTAGTGGTATTTAGGTTAGCAACTTCATACCCGTCTTCTTCATCAAAACTTCCTTTTCCTACTTTTTTGGGCATGGTATTTTTTTCAAACCCGGGTTTTAAATTCCTGTAGTTGTTTGAGTATGGGTAGTTCAGCAATCCCCTCTTTTAAGACCAATAAGTCTTTTGGTATTGTTATTCCTATGTAGTCCCCCCCCTTTCCCTCCCCTCCCCCTTTCCCCTCCTCCTCCTCCTCCCCCTCCTCCTCCTCCTCCTCCCCTCCCCCTCCCCTCCTCCCCCTTTTTTTCATTTTTTTCTTCTCTCATCGACATCCCCTCCCTCCCCTTCCTCTCTTCTCTCTCTTTCTCTCTCTCTCTCTTCTCTTCTCTCTCTCTTCTCTCTCTTCTCTCTCTCTTCTCTCTCTCTCTCTCTCTCTCTCTCTCTCTCCCCCTCTCTCTCTCTCTCTCTCCCATTCTTCCTTCCCCCCCCTTTCCTCCCTCTCTCTTTCTCCTCAAATTCTCTCTATATTACTCCTCTCTCTTTTTTCTCTCTCCCCCTCACTCTCTCCCCACCCCACCACCAAAAACTACACACATCCTCACCATAAACCCCCCACCACCAACCCCCACCACTACCCACACCATACCATCACCACCACCCCACCACCACTACACACCCCCCTCCCATCCCACCCCCACCACCCCACCCCACTACACACCACCTAAACCACCCCACCAAAACCACCACCCCCCACTGAAACAGAAAAAAGTAAAACCCGATCTTAAAAACCGTAAATTTAAATGAGGGGCGTTAAAATGCGACACATAAATCTTCGCCCCAGTAGGGCTAAATTTTTTTCACATTTTATAGGGGAGAAATTATCCACCTAAAAGGTTTTAAAGATGATGCTAAAATATTCGATGCGATTTATTTTATTAAAATTTTGCTTTAAGGGGAACCGAAGGAGCCGTTTTTTGTTTTAAAAAGGGGAAGTCTTTTTGGAATTAAATAAAAATGAGACAGAAAATAAAATTGATTTGACTTTTGGAATTTTTCATCGAAATTTTTTTTCGTTTGGCAAAATTTGAAAAAAGACATAAATAAAATTGAGTTTACTTCTGAAATTTATAATTTGCTTTCCGGGAAAAAAATTTCAAAAAAAAAAGCCCAAACCCTTTCAAAACCGCCCAGGGTGAATATAGAATAAAAATTAAGAAATAGTCGAAAACTCAAAGGGTTCTCCAGGGTGAAATATAGAAAAAAAGAAACAAATCCGAAATTGAGTTATGTAAAAATTTTTTACGTACCTTTTTTCGTCTAGAAAATTTTTGACTACAAGAATCAGAATTTTTTAATATAATACAAAAAGAAAGAACATAAAATACCTAAAACTTCTAAAAAAGCATCTCTTTTAACCTTTAAAATAGAATTACATCATTTATTAGTTGTAATCTTAAGTGGTCTAAAACTTTTTTAAAATCCAAAAAAATTGATTAAAAGTCGTGTTTGTTAAGAAAAAATTTTTGAAACATGAATATATATTAATCTTTATTGACTTTTACCAAAACCCCCTTGAGCCCAGAACTTCTTTCCATTGTAATTTGGGTACCATGCGACAATTTTAGTGACGTAAGAAATTTTTTATAAAATTGACCTGTTTAGTATCCTTGTACAAAACTAATTTGTAGTTCAGTGATTTTCGAATTTTTGGGCTAACAACAAAAAATTTTTATACCCAAAGGGAAAGATCTGGCGTGAAGGATTAATTCCTTGATTTACTTAATTTTCCCTTTCCTCCCTCTTTCCCCCTCGCCTTGACCAAATCTCCCTCCTGCTTTGACTCAAATTTTACTTCTTTTTTTACCTCCCCTTCCCTCCCATGTTTTAAATTTCCTTTTTATATTTCCCCAATCGCCCTTCCTTTTTATTTTAATCTTTCACTCATTTCCCTTAATCTGTGTACTTAAATCCCCTCGTTTACAGCCCCCAACCTCGCTCTATCCCCCACCCATCATCCCCCCATCTTCAAATCCCTTCCCTCCCTCCCCCTTCTCTCCTCCCCTACATCCCCAAGTCTCAATCCCCTCGCCCCTCCCCCCCCCCAGTCTTCCCCCCCCCCCCCGCCCCCTTCTGCCCCTCCCCCCTCCCCCCCTCCCCCAATACCCCCTCCTCAATCGCTATTGGGGGAAAAAAACTCATTTTTTTCCCTTCTAAAAATTAAATATTCCTTTTTTTCCCTTTTTTTGGGGTTAAACCTTTTTCCCTATTGGACGTGTCTTTCATTTATTTTTTTTTGATGGAGCATTTTCTTAGAACCATTTTTTGTGTGTGTGTTTTGGTGGTTTGTATAATGTGTGGTGTGTGTGTGTGTGGTGTGTGTGTGTGTGGGTGGTGTGTGGTTGTGTGTGTTGTGTTGTGTGTGTGTGTGTGTGTTTTTTGAGTGTTTTGGGGGTTTGGTTTGTGTTTGTTTTGTGTTTTTTTGAGTGTATGAGGTGTGTTTCGGGTTTTTACCTAGTAGTGTTTTACGGGCCCAGCTACACTCGTGGGGCCCCGTCTCCGTATCTACATTTACCATCTTTCTTTAATTGGTGCACTTTTTGCCGATATCACCCCCTCATTTAGTCCATTAAAATTTCTCTTTTCTAGGGGGAAAGCTTTACTTCTTTGTTTTTCAACATCTCCCTTTTCCTATTGTTTGTATGCCCTCTTGTGTGCGACCTTCTTTTGTTTCCGAGTCTGTCTCTATTGCTTTTTTCTTCCATCTTTGTTTCGTTTAAAAAAATTGTTTTTAATCTCCTCTTCTCTTCTCTGCTCAGGTTGGAAAATTTTATTCCTTTCAATCTTTCCCTAAAAAGTTTTCTGTTTGGGGTACCCTTTGTTGCATTTCTGACCTCTCCAATTTTTTTCACTGCTTCTTTTTACAGGGGGCCCCTAAATGGCAGAATTTTCCATTTTGGGGGATCATTGTAGAAATTTATTTTCCCATCATATTTTTTCCCATGTCAAAATGCCACTCTAATATTCTTTAAATCCTGTTTATCTCCAAATATTTTATTTTTTAAAAATTTTTGTGGTGTAGGTTATTCTGCTTATCACTCCCAGGTCCTTTTTTCTGAACCTTTTGCAATTTTCTTTCCCTTTTTTATGGCCATTTATCCCTTTTTTTCCTTTTTTCCCAAATTTTCCATCACATAAAACTTATTAATTAAACCATTTCCATTTTCTGCCCATTCTAGATCTTTTTGGGTCATTTTAGTTTTCACAATCTTTTTGCTTTTTATTTCTCTAATATTTTTGCCACCCCAAAAATAGAAAATTAATATTTATTTCCTCCGTCATATAAATGACGTAAATCGTGAACCTTTTTGGTGCCAACATGACCCTTTGTGGCCCCCCACAAAACCCCTTTCTCATTCAGACTGTGTGTGTGTGTGTGGTTTGTGGTGTGGGTGTGCGCGTGTGTGTGTGGTGTGCCAAAATCATTTTTTTTTTTGGTGTGTTTGACATGACGATAAAACTGGCTTTTTTGAGCTCGATCAAACAGATACGACATTTTTTTTGTAGTGATACGGAAAAATAAAAATTCACCTAAAGCAAAACAATTTATCAACGATTAGAAAAGAAAACTAAACAACTTTAAAAAAAAGAATCACTGAACATTAAGAGAAAAAATGTCGTATAGAAAAACTGACTCAGTGCTGAGGATACAATGAAAAATTATAATTGCGTGAGTGATTACAACAACAAAAAATGCTTGGAAACTAGGAAAAAACTTTCATTTTGAAAAGAATTTTTTAACGTTAAGAGAAAAAAAAATGGAAATGTCTAAAAAAAAACTGACTAGAATTCATGAAAAAAAAAAGACACTACAAATTTTTGAGTGACTACAACTGAAAAAAATGCATGAGAAAACTAAAAAAACTTAGAAATTGAAAAAAAGAACTTCTAAACCAAGGGAAAAAAAATTAAAAATTTTTCTAGAAAGACTAACCTATCAAGAAAAGAAAGAGAAAAATATAAAAAATTGAATTTCGAGCAAGAAAACAAATTAGAAGAAATAGAAAAAAAATTAACTTTTAAAAAAGAATCTAAACATCAAGGGGAAAAAAAATAAAGTCTTTTTAAAACTACAAACCTTTTTTGAAAAAGAAAAATAAATTATTAGAAAAAACTAAAAAAAACTCATATGAAACCGGGAATTTTCTGAAAATCAAAAAAAAAGAAAGTCTCCCTAGAAAAACGACTCGAACTTTGGAAAAAACGAAAATATTAAAACATGAATTAGTAAAAAATATTAAAAATTACTCAGGAAAACTACAGAAAACCCCACAAAATCAAAAAAAAGCTCACTTTAAATCACGAGAAAAGGAAAAATTCAAGAGCAAAAAAGACCCAAAATAAAAAGAAAGAAAAAGAAAAATTCGCTAAAAAAAAAGTCTAAAACGACCCCATCCTTTCAGAAACAGAACAGAGAAGACCGATAAGTGAGTAGTGAAGGGGGAGGGGAAAAGTCCCCTTGGGGACTCATTGATGGCGGGGCGCAGCCGGGGGAAAATTGGCGCTCCGGTGGTGTATGCGAGGCGCGCCCTGTCCGCTCGTGCTTGCGCGCCAAGGTGGGTGCCACAGCGGGTCCTGGCAGCGGGCGTCCCGGGGCGTCCCGGGCCTCCAACACCGCCCCCCCAGGCCCGGGACTGCCCTGTCTGCGGGGAAGAGGGGGGGGAAGAGGAAAATGTAGTAGTGGTTGGGTGAAAGAGGGGGAGGAGGAGGGGGAGGAGGAGGAGGAGGAGGGAGGGGAGTTGTTTTGGTATGTTTGGGGAAAAAAACGAAGAAAAACGAGAGCAGGAGAAGGAGGAGGAAAAGGGGTAAAGGGGATTTATGAAAAAAAAAAGGGGTGGAGGTAGAAGAAAGCGGGGAGGGGGAGAAGAAGAGGGGGAAAGGGGGAGGAGGAGGAAAAAAGAGGAGAAGAGGGAAAAGGGAAGAGGAGGGGGGGAGGAGGCGGAGGAGAAAAGATGTAGTGGGTGGTGAAGGAGGGGGCAGAATTGGGGGTGATGGTGCGAGGACGAAAAAAAAAAGAAAAAAATTTGTGAATTTGGGGAAAGAGAGGCAGGTGGAGGAGGAGGAGGAGGAGGAGGGGGTTTGGGGAGAAAGGGGTGAGATAAAGAAGAGGAGGAGGAGGGGAGGGGGGAGGAGGGAGGGTTATGGGGAAAGGGGTGGAGATAAAAGAAGAGAGGGGAGGAGGTGGTGGTGGGTTAGATTTTTGGAAAAATAACATAATTCACAATTTTGGGACCAGTACCAGGTCGAAATTTGGAAGCCCTGGAAGGCTGCAAAATCAAAATGAGATTTTCCCCAATTTTTGGGATCTATGGAATCAGCAAAAAAGGCGAAAATTAATTCTTTGGGGGGTTACGCCTGTTTGTCATTATATCGGGTCTAACGGGGAGACCCCCATTAATGCACAGTTTGTCTACATCTTTGAAGGCATAACGCCTTTTGGGGGTTGACGTGTCAGGAAGATTTTAATCCCTCCGGGAAAGGGCCCGATGCATTTTGCCCGAAACTGTGAAAGCGCAAGAAAAAGCACTGTGGGGTCATGTGTCTTACCTTTTATAATGGTAAAAAAAACAGTTACCAAATTTTTTGATAACATTGCAGCCCAAAGGATTACAAAGCGAACGCATTATACCACACAAAGACGGGGTGTGTTTGGGACAAAACATTGGGGATTTACTACAAGGTTTTGGGAAATTTTAAAGCCATAAGCAAGAGTTCTAAAATCAATCTGCAGATTGAAAAAAACAAGTTTTCAGCATCAATAGCAATACGTAAGAGCGTCAACCTTGCCATCACATTGTCTTATTTTCTTATGTAATTACAGGCGACCAGGATCAAATTTTTTTACTCTTCGAAGGAATAAAATAGTAATAAAAAAATATTAAAAAAATTTGAATATTAAATAAAAAAGCAAAAATGTGTTGCTGTCTGTCTGTTGTCGTCTGGGGGTGTGTTGTGTGGATAGGTTCCGCCCCCGTGGGAAATCCCATATGGCAATTTTTGGAACCGGGGTTTACCAGGGGAGGTCTAAGCCCCCTTATGAGATGATTCATCATTTTTTTTCTTTTTTTTTTTTTTTTTTTAGCAGCCATTAGCGATAAAAGTGAAAAAAAAGTGGGTTGCGAGAATTGAGGAAAACCCTTTATGTAGGGGATGGGGAATGGGGGAGTGAATGGGTGGGGTGAGGGTAATGAGTGGGGGTGAGGGTGAGTGAATGGGTGGGGTGATGGGTTTGGGGGGGATGGTGTGGGGGAGGGAAAGGTGGGGGGTGATGGGGAAACTATTATAATAATTAGCGAAAAGGGGTCTGTCGTTTTCTGTTTTGTCGTCTGTTGTGGGGTGTGTGTTGGGTATAGGTTCCCCCCCCCGTGGGGCAAAACACCTCATTGGGATATTTTTTGGGAACCCGGGTTGACCGGGGAAGTTTTAAACCCCCTTTGAGATTATTCGATCACTTTTTTTTTTTTTTTTTAGCAGCCTATTGCGATAATTGTGAAAAAAAAAAATGGGTTGCGAGAATTGGGGAAAACCCTTTATGTGGGGGATGGGTAGGGGGGGGTAAGGGTGGGGTTAGGTAATGGGGGGGGTGAGGGTGATGAAGGGTGGGGGGGGAGGGTCTGGGGTGAGGGTGATGGGGGAGGGAATGGTGGGGGTGATGGGTAAAGGGTGAGTGAATGGGTGTGGTGAGGGGGAAGGGTGATGAAGGGGGGGGGGTGTTGGGGGAAAGGGGGAGGTGGGTGGGGGGGGAGGTAATGGGTGGTGAATGGGTGGGGGGTGAGGGAATGGGTGATGAATGGGTGGGGGAAACATACATTTCTACATCCATGTTTCAGGAAGTTAGAAGGGGGTATCGGAGATCCGTGTTTGGTGGGGCCTTCGGCCCCCCAAAAAAGGCAATAGCCCTCCGCAGGAGTAGCCAAAAAATCCGCCCGGAGGGGGGCTTTTCGGGTAGTAATACTAATAAAATCTGGTGTTCTGTTACCAATGTATAGATAACCCCTTGTATATTTTGGGGGGAAATTTTTTTAAATTTATCATAGCTCGAAAAGGGGGGGGGGGGGAGAGAAAAGAGAGAGAGAGAGAGAGAGAGAGAGAAAGAGGAGAGAGAGAAGAGAAGAGAGAGAGAACAAATATGAAATCTTTTCCCTAAAGTTGTATACATTACTGTGACACGAAAGGGAAGGGTTTGATTTGTACGTTTTAAGGCAAAAAAGCGTATAGAAGATAAGAAAAAAGATAAGAAATAAGAAGTGTAGTGTAGTAGTAGTATAGTAGTAGTATATAGTAGTAGTAGTGTGTAGTGTGTAGTATAGGCAGTAGTAGTAGTATAGTAGTAGTAGTGAGTATAGTATAGTATAGTATAGTATATCATAGAAGTAAGTAATAAGAAGAAAAAAATAGAATATTTTGCGAGGAAAAAAGATGCGGAATAATAAGGTAAAAGGTAAAAGAGGGGGCATACCCAAGCTGCGCTGGCATGGGGCTCATCTCCTGGATTAGCCCCCTTGAGTCTGTGGTGGGTGAGAACCCGTTCCCCCGGGGCCAGGGCTAGTGTGATCCCGGGTTTTCCCCCAGTTACTTCCCCAGGTTTTCCCCTTTATCAAAAATCAAAACCCGAAAAGGGAAATAAGAAAAACCGGGTAGGCTGGCACACTGCCCGGCCCGGGATCAACCAAGGCCCCCAGATTCGTGCCGGCACGCTAGCCCTGCACCACGGGGGCGACAATATAATGGGGAAAAAAAGGAAGAACTATTTGGGGGGTATTGATAAAAAAAGGAAGGAAGGAAAAAAAAAGAAAAAAAAAGAAAGAAAGAAAGAAAGAAAGATGGGAAAGGGACTGTGCCTGTCACCCGGCGGGGGCGTGGCGTGCGCGCTTAGTCTAAAGTCGCGGCTTGTCTATCCGGCCGATTCTTTAAAAGTGGATTTGGCTAACCCAAGACTAACGTGGGTTTAGACAGGCATTCCGTTTTCTAAACATTTTCCGGGGGGGGTTTGTCTTAAGTTGGTCAAAAACTAACGAGAATAGTATTGGAAATGTTAGACACCCAGGACCCTGTCCAACACTTGAGTCTAATGATATTTACGATACTATGCCAATGCCCATGCTAAGACAAAGTAGCGGTATTGTCAATGCTCTGTTGGGCAAAATATGAGTGTATATACATGCGTCTACTGCAGATTATGAAGCATCTGAAATATTTTTTTAAAGACCGCGTTTGGCGCCCTACGAAATCTGGGTTTGTTTATCTCTCCTCGCCCGCCGAGTCCAGACTATCTGCAATATAATAGTCACTCACTTATACGACTATACAGCAGCACTTGCATTTAATTAATGGAAACAGAGGAGACATTTATTCTCTTTTGGTCATAATAGTCTAGTCTACGCTAACAGCGGTTCCTTACATCCCTCTACGGGGGGCCACGGCAGAAGTCTCCCATTTCCACACATCTATCCACCTCGGCAGGGATGCTCGAAAATCCTCGTAAGGGACAACTTACGAGTGTATTATGGCTACAATAACCTTACGAGGGTGGGCTGAGGGAGATGCCCGTACCGAGCCGTCACCGGCCTCTTTCGGAAATCGTACCGCGGACGCTTATTTAAACTTAAATAACTCTACAAAACTTAACACAAACCTATCATAAACCTTACCTAACCTAAACCAGACCTAAACATAACTTAACCTAAACCTAAAAACTATGTTTGCCGGTGTTGAGCTAAGATCGGCTGATTTCCGAAATAGGGCCGATTTTAGCTCACTATCGCCAGAATGTTACGATAATACATAGCTGCCACATTAGCCTTTCAGCGTAATATTCTCCCACTGATTACTACAGAGACGTACCCAGGGTATACCTTGATGCGCTGATCATAGGTTCGAGTCTTGCGTGCCCGAAATTAGTATCTATAGACCACTGCTGGCCAGCGCCGTACGTATGCCGTATCCGTGGCCCTGGCGGTACTCTGTTATAGTGGACAAGAACTGCGCGTTCGCTCTTTAGGTCAGACAAGACACACGGGGGGGCTAACACCTCACTGTGACACACGTGACACTTGTGTGCAAGGATAGTATAACTTTATAATATCCTTGCTTGTGTGTATACGTGCGTGTGTACTATTACGTCACTTTTACGTCATTACTATTACGTACGTCAGACATTTGATACCACCACCACCGCATCATTATAGCGGTCAAACGTGTATGATGAACTATACGTTTTGATTCAAGAAGTCGACCGATATATATATATAATATATAGGTTTGCCCTGATATGAATTTCAACTAACAACTAGTGATTAAGGCCTCATTAGTTGTGCAACTAAATAATAACTAACATGAAAATGACAATCTTGACTCCCAATAATGGGAAGAGCTATGAAGATCAAGGAAAATGTGGGTAAAAAAGTGAATAAATGAAGAATATAGGTTCATATATGGTATGGTGTGTTTTGTTGTTCTCGGTAGCAGGGCGCGGAGACAAATGACTTCCGCCCTCCGTCCCCCAATATATGCCAACCCAAGCGCAGTCGTGGATCAACATAAGACTATGTTAGCTCTCCAAGATGGTGTCTAAAGAACGCGTTCGTGGCATTGGTACCACTAGAGTCTAACATGGAAGCTCCACGTTAGACTCTCCCTAGTCCAAGTTTAAAAAAGCGGCCGTATGTCTCATCAAGGCGCCACGTGTTCCTTAATGTCCTTAGTTTGTGCACATTTTTATAGTTTCTGGCATTTTACAAACTTTTGGTCATTGTTCTGGTGACTTTGGTGCTGGTGATGAGGTTACAACAGCCCTGTACTTGTTTTTAGCTTGTTTTTATAAGATTTTGTTTCTTGTGTCGGCTACCGCGCGCCACCTATTCAGTGTTGTTGACGCCATAAGTGCTTGTGTCCGTGCGGTGGTTTGCGTGTGTTTAATTGGCGTTTAATGGCGTTTCGTTGCTTGTTGGCGCCGTGGATTACTTCCTAACTACTCTGGAACCATCAGGGAGTCTGCAGGGTATGTATGGCACTTATGTATTTGGTAGAACAGGAAATATGGATGTTTGTACACTGCAGGCACACAGGCACGCACACTGCCTCCCGCCCTGCCTCCCACTTTCCTCTCCCTCCCTCCCTCCCGCACACTTCCCTCTCCCTCCCTCCCTCTCCTTCATATATCCTGGTGGCGAATGTATGCATGTATGAGCACCAAAGCCACAGTGTTATCTGGCCATAATGTGGTGCCTGGTGTGGTGAGGGAGGGAGGAAGGCCGCGGCACGCCACCACGCCGCCAGGGTGCGCGCCGCGGCAAGGCACACAGGCGGCAAGACTGGTGGCGGTGATGCGCTAAATGTTGTCAGCGTGAAATCCTGTAGAGCCCTCCATTCATCTCTTATTTCACTGGTTTTACAGCTTAACTGCTGCCCTGATACATGTTACAGGCAACATAGAGGCACAAGCTTTCCATGAGAACACTTACAAGTAATAATAGTTACTCAAAAGCTTAAAATATCCACGTCAAAAAGTGAAGCCTTTTTAGGTGTAATTATTAACCTTTGTCTGGATAGCAGTGCATCTAACTACTCTCATGAAATACTATGTGTCTCAGAGTAGCCTGTAACATGTTTCAGGGCAGCAGTAATGATGTAAAACATGCAAATCAAAGAATATACTTAGGTAACCTACGAGAAGGTTAAGCTTTTCACTTTGCTTTGCATGTTTTACAGCTTACTGCTGCCCTGAAACATGTTGCAGGCTACTCTGAGACACTTATTATTTTATGAGAGTAGTTAGATGCACTGGTATCCAGACAAAGCATAATAATTATACCTGATAAGAAGCATACTCCTGTTTGAACTTTTTGACGTGGATATTTTAAGCTTTTGAGTAACTATTAATCCTTATAAGTGTTCTCATGGAAAGCTAGTGCCTCTATGTTGCCTGTAACATGTATCAGGGCAGCAGTTAAGCTGTAAAACCAGTGACATATGGAGGGCTCTACAGGATGTCGCGCGTTGACAATGTTTCGCACACTAGTTACCCTCGTTACAAGGGCGTAGCCAGGAAAAATAATTGGGGGGGGCCACCTCCCAATGATGGTTGAGGGGTGGGTGCCTTATCAGCTGGGGGTCTGGGAGGCGCTGTAAGCCCCACAGAGATTTTTTTGAAGATATGACTTAATTGGGGGCATATTGAGCCCTATGGGGGGTCATTTATTGGTTCTTTGCATTGATATTTATAGTAAATGGG
>JACEEZ010022267.1:16870-28623 GCA_016584305.1 Chionoecetes opilio
TGTGGAGAATGAAATTACTCTTAACTCAGCTAGTATAATCCTAGTATTTAAGGAAGTTTAGTTAAATAAGTTATACATCTTAGTGGTATAGATCAATTAATACACTTACCATGGTCTATCTATGATTTGATCGTACGAATATATGTGTTATATAGCTATACTCTTCGTTATGTCACCTGATTTCATTATTTTACCTGGAGTCTAATCTTAGGGACTGGAATCTCAAGGCTAAGGAGGATGAACAGGACACACAGGGCAACAACAAGCGTCTTGACAGAGCAGAAAGAGGAGTGAAATGAGTGATGCGAAATGCTCGGAAAGTAATGAACCAATAGTTAAGTAACGCCACAAGAGTAAATACGTATGTAAATATTAGATTAACGAGGTTTTAACGATAGTATATATTAAGGGACAAGGGCGTAGCCAGAGGGGGGGCCAATGGGGCCATGCCCCCCCCCAATTCAACACATTCTACTTTAGAGCGTATGGTATAATTTCATCATTTTGGGTGTGGGTGTGTGTGGTGTTGTCGCGATGGTGTTGTGTGTGAACATAGTGTGTGAAGTATGTGTTTGTGTGTGTGTGTGTGTGTGTGTGTGTGTGTACGTGTGAATATATGTGTGTGGTGTGTGTGTATGTGTGTTAATATGTGTGTTTACGTGTGTGTATGTCTGTGTGTGTGTGTGTGTGTGTGGTGTGTGTTGTGTGTGTGTGTGTGTGTGTGTGTGTGGTGTACGTTTGAATATGTGTGTGGTGTGTGTGGTGTGTGTGGTGTGTGTGTATGTGTGTGTTAATATGTGTGTGTGTGTGTGTGTGTGTGCATATGTGTGTGTGTGTGTGTGTGTTGTGAGTGTGTGTGTATGCTCGCTTGTGCGTCCTATAGCGAGCAGCTGTCCCTATGTTCGGGCTTGGCGCGTGCACGAAGATTTCCCGCCGCCAGTGCAGTGTTTACTCAGCTAACGAAGAAGGGGTAGAGGGTAGTCATTATCCTCTCGTCTGTGTTACGCGCGTCGCCGTGACGAAGGGTAAATATTTGACGCGCCCACTGAGGCACTCTCTTCCCCTCATACCGTTTTCTGCAGACAGATGCGGGACTCTCACACGTATGCAAAAAAGAGTCTAACAGCTCCTCCGAATATTCAATTACGGATATTGAGAAGTATCTTTATCATATCTACGGATATTTTGCTGGAGTTTTTTATATTTTTGTTGTTGTTTTGGAGCCTATAGCGCCTGTAGGCTATTATCTTCCTTCTTTTGGTTACTTCCTTCCTTTGGTTTACACGTGATACTTTAAATTTTCCTCGCGCCATTTTAAAGTTCTTGCATGACACACTCCAGTGACCGCCATCTTTGTCTGGGTCTTGCTAACTATATAAACATACTGAATAACGTAGCTCATGGGCCTTACTGAGGGAAACACGTGCTATGACAGTCAACAATGGTGCGGCTACAAACTTGTATGTCATATATTATAAACAAAACTGTATCAATACCTCTATTTGTGATTATTGATTCGTGAAAATGCATAAGACAGAGCACCGTTTTCTGACATGGTGATGAACTCGGCTGTGACTTGCCCTGTATTTGGTACCATCATCACAAATTTATGTGACCTTGAAAACGCATCAGTTGTGAAGAGTTGCGAGTAACTTCTTAATATGCATATATCTTCCATAAACACTTTTCTGCCAATACAAACTTGAAGCACCTGAGTTGCGAATGAAATAAAAATCAAGATCTTTCTGTTAAAGACTATTAACCGAAGCGCTAATGTTAATGCTCATATATTTTGCAGATCTATTGTTGCATTAATTTACCTATATAGCACACCATACTTGAAAGGTTTTTTTTTCTAGGACATTTGAAAACAAATGCTTGAATGAAATTAAGCAAACAATATTTTTTCTTAAATGCTCAGAGCGTTATCACTATCATCAGAAAGTCTATTTTACACTTCTTCTTTTTTCTTGTGTGTGTGTATTCATCTAGTTGTAATCATCTAGTTGTATTTTACAGAGCCAGAGCAGCGCTCGTATGGCCCCGTCTCCATATCAACATCTATTTTTCTCATTCATCTTTTAGTGTTGGCCGAAGCCACCACCCCAGGAGGGGGTTTACAAACCCCCGGCTGACACCCGGTACCCATTCACTGCTGGGTGGACAGGGGCTGGGGTTTTAAGGAAACAGCCCATATGTTTCCGCTCCGCCCGGGGATCGAGCCCGGGACTTCTCGGTTGTGAACCGAGCGTGCTAACCACTACACTACGGAGTACCCTATGTGTGTGTGTGTGTGTGTGTGTGTGTGTGTGTGTGTGTGTGTGTGTGTGTGTGTGTGTGTGTATTCATCTAGTTGTATTTTACAGGGCCTGAGCTGCACTCGTATGGCCCCGTCTCCATATCAACATTCTTATCATTCATCCTTAGTGTTGGCCGAAGCCATCACCCCGGGAGGCGGGTCACAACCCCCGGCTAACACCCGGTACCCATTTACTGCTGGGTGGACAGGGGCTCGGGTCTTAAGGAAACAGCCCATCTGTCTCCGCTCCGCCCGGGGATCGAACCCGTGACTTCTCGGTTGTGAGCCGAGCGTGCTACCACTACACTACGGAGTACCCTCCGTAGTGTAGTGGTAGATCTATATCGTAGTCTATATGTGAGACTAGCCGCAAAGCCACCCTCCGGGCGGACTTTTTGGCTAGCTCCTGCGGAGGGCTATTGGTGGGCCTTCGGCCCACCACCTGTGTTTGGTGGGCCGAAGGCCCACCAAACACAGCTTAAGGCCCACCAAACACAGACTCTCCAGATCGCCCCTTCTAACTTTCCTGAAATCATGGATGTAGAAATATATGTATTAACGCCTTACCCATCACCCCCCACCCATTCACTCACCCATTACCCATCACCCCCCACCCATTCACTCATCCATTACCCATCACCACACACCCATTCACTCACCCATTACCATCACCCCCCACCTATTCCCTCACCATCACCCCCCACCCATTCACTCACCATCACCCACACCCATTACCCATCACCCCACCCATTCACTCACCCATTACCCATCACCCTACATCAAGGTCTCCTCAATTAGAGAGAACTGCAACTCCGAAATGCCAGTGGTCGCTGGCAGTTTTAACTCACAATTTGGTGAAAAGTTGGTCAACTTGAAAGAAAAATATGGGCTTATTCCACTGCACTTAAAACACACAAGTATAATATTAAGAACGATTTTCTTCTATATGTATATTGTATAGAAGCCTGATTCTGTAAAACATTGTATATAACCAAATAACCAAGTAGGTTATAGTTCAGGAGGCGAGGTAAATGTTACTCTATGATATTATATAGTCAATAACGTATGTTTAGAAGTTATCTTTTTACCTAGGCAGTCATATTTTCCTGTTATTATTGTGTATCAATCAGATAGAAAGCCTGGAAGTGCAATGAGTCGACGCGTGAAGTAGCAATGTTTTGATTCAATCTCCCCGCCACAATCTCCCCGCCCACCACTCCCCGCCGCGGCGTGTCGCCTCCACAATTATAACCACATTGTCGCAGCAACAAGCCGATTTCGGCATTCTTTATTCTTCGTTTTCCAAGGCATTGCTTATTGTATTTTGACAAGCGTTTGCCAGACGCAGCAGTACTGTCTTAGAAACAGTGTAAAACATCGCCCAAATTTAAATGCCACAATAGCATGTAAAAAATATATTAAGCTTTGCTACTCGAGGCGAGTAATTTGCTTTAAAATTGCTATTATAGAACGTTCCATCGTAATGCATGTCATCCATAAAATTTAGTAAACAACAGAAAATATATTTTTTGGTATTCAGATGCGGTGCATCAATGTTTATCGCGAAATTAATTTATGAAAAATATTAGTCGCGGAGCCAAAACACAGTAGACCAACCTTTGAGTTAAAACTGCCTGCGACCACTGGCATTTCTCGAGTTTCAGATCATTGGAATTCTCGCAACCCACCTTTTTTATTTCACAATTCTCGCTAATAGGCTGCGAAAAAAAAGGAAAAAAAAGTGATCAGATCATCTCATAAGTAGGCTTAAAACCTTCCCCTGGTCAAGCTGGTTCCAAAACTGTGCCATATGAGGGGATTTCGCCACAGGGGGCGGCACCTATCGCGGACAGACAGACAGACAGACACACTTTCGCTTATATTATTAGATAAGATATCAACTGTGTGTGTGTGTGTGTGTGTGTGTGTGTGTGTGTGTGTGTGTGTGTTCGGCCGACGTAGGAAAACAAATGAAAGTGATTGATGTGATTGAATGAATGATAGAAATGCCTGCAATGATTGATCGCATTAAATAAGCTCATCAAAATTTTGCATTAGAGGACGAAAAATTAATGAGTTGCAGTCTAATAAGATGAGTTATATCAAGGCTAAAGGTCTCAAGGACTCTCTCTCTCTCGGCCTTGAGTTATATTGTGTGATACAAATGTTCAGAGATGTATTGTATCGCGAAATCTACACGTTTAAACAGTTTTTATTGTTATCGATGTTTAAAGCGATCATTCTCCGCAGCAAAATATAATTAATAAAATAAGTCCACGCTGCGTCATGCGGAATTTTGTGTTCCAACGGTGAAATCGGCTTTGCGGTGTAATATGTATTTTTCGAGTTACGATGCGACAACTTTTTCCCATTGTCAAAAAGTGTGCATGAATAACTTTCGACTTAATTAAAGAGAGCTTTCAAATTTAAGATGAGTGAGTATTGGCACACTGGCAATAATTCCACAAAGTTTCAAGTCGAAGTTAGACGTAGAGATACAAATTGCGAAGTGAAAAATGTCAAAATTTCAAACTATTTTCTCGACGCGCACGTATTTTGCAATGCAAATGGCCTAGCCGCATAGCTTATCAAGTCAAATTGAACGCATCTATCACTTGCGAAAATCGATGATGGGAAAGTGGGGAAAAGCTGACTGAAAAAAAAAAATCCCGAATATCTCGCATTATTCACAAATATATTGCAATACGTATGGAAACGAAAAAATTGGGCCCTGTTATCTGGAGTATAAACGGAAGCGATTTTTACATACTTTACGGATCGATAATGGATCAATTTTGGATCATATATTGACGTTAAGGAGTCACATATAATAGCAAGAGCCATTAAGAATTTATAATGTATATAGATATAGAATATGTGTGTGCTTGGTTTGTGTGTGGTGTGTGTGTGTGTGTCTGTGTGTCTGTGTGTCTGTGTGTGTGTGTGTTTGTGTGTGTGTGTGTGTGTGTGTGCTTGTGTGTGTTGTGTGTGTGTGTGCCTGTGTGGGTGTGCGCGCTTGTGTGTGTGTGTGTGTGTGTGCTTATGTGTGTGTGTGTGTGTGCTTATGGGGTGTGTGTGTGTGTGTGTGTGTGTGTGTGTGGGGTGTGTGGTGTGTGTGTGTGTGTGTGTGTGTGTGTGTGTGTGTGTGTGTGTGTGTGTGTGCTTATGTGTGTGTATTCATCTAGTTGTATTCATCTAGTTGTATTTTACAGGGCCTGAGCAACGCTCGAATGGCCCCGTCTCCATGTCAACATTTTTAATTCATCCTTAGTGCTTGTTTTGGCCAAAGCCAGCACCCCGGAGAGCAGGTCACAAACCCCGGCTAACACCCGGAAACCCATTCACTGCTGGGTGGACAGGGGCTTGGGTTTTAAGGAAACAGCCCATCTGAGTGTGTGTGTGTGTGGCCCGGTCTTGTGTATATGGGAGGAGGGGTTTTTTGTGTTCATCGGTTTAAACCCCTCGCCTCCCCACATGTACCAGCGCGAGGGCAGAACGATGCTACAGAAGCTGCTACACAAGTATCCGTCGGAGCTCGACCCTCACCTCTTCCACAAGTTTCTCAAGACTCATTGGAAACGTACGTCTTATCAGTACACAATTAAGCAAACTATGTGTGAAATTCATATAAAGCATTTTCATAAGACTGAATGAAACAGGGGAAAAAACATTAAAGATCCCCAGTAATCCTTTCAATGAATACAATATCTGAGTAGGAAGTTTAATTTAATGGAAAAAACTTTTAATCTGAATAACCTAAAAATATTAGATCAACATTCCTATTCAATTAATACAAAAGACTGAAACTGCAAATTGTTGTCATATTATATTTAACTCTGGTCAGGATTTCCCTTCACTTCAGCAAATAAACAACGAAGAATTAGACCCTTCCCTTATAAAGTATACTGAGAGTCAATTACTACTTACGGCTGGGAGTATATTTGAGTGTTTCGTTCCAGAGTTCCTAGTGGAGAAACCAACGTTGGATTTGGTGAAGAGCGTCATCATGCTGCGCGACTACAACATCAGCGGCCGCGTGGCGCTGGTCGATCTTCCAGGCCTGCTGCTGATGCTCCAGTTCTGGAAGGTAAAAGGCGTGACTTGGAGAGGTTTAAAAACTTGATGGCTTCGATTACTGCAAAGTGTCAGTCCATGTTACACAGACGACCTGAGGTTGTTTCTCGACGAAAACGAGAGATGAATAATTCACTGGTCAACACGATATTTCTGGCAAAAGGTTTTAAAACAAATTCTAACTGAATTTGGGCTGCTGATTACGAATATGAACTCAATTTTTGTCTATCACATCAGATTTCGCGATATAGCATTTTTAAATTTTTTGATGAAAATGACTCATCACCTATATATCGAAGGTTTCAAGATAAAAACACGTGATTTTTAGTAATACATTTTGTATTTTCTTAATCAAGGGAAATTAAAAAAGATTACGAAGTCCATGTACAAGTAAATCAAATATAGTGACAGAATTGAAATAGAAAATATAAACAATACATATATATGGTGCACAGATCAAGGGCAAGTAGCAGTTTTGTAAATTTTTTTTTTCTTGGCTATCTCTGATGTACAGTTTTCTGGGTTGTCTCTCATCAAGCTCCAGCAAATCCGCCATCATATGTGAGTCCCACCGGCCTTGATACCGTTTTTCCCCTTTGTTTTAATGTCCTGATGAAAACGCTCCCTTGTTCCTCTCTCACATCCCCAAGGGTTTTCCCCGGGAAACTTGTCCAAATGGCGGGTGTAAATAGTGAACCTTGATACCCCATTCTACATCCAAGATCTCGCAGGCTCATTAGTAGCTCTTCCACAATCTCTTCATAGTTGTCTGCTTTCTTATTCCCTAGAAAATTCTTCACCACATTACAAAATGCATTCCAAGCTCTTTTCTTCTGTCTCATTCATTGATATGATAAAATTTGGATCTCTCATTGTGTTCTTATTTGAGGTCCATCAAATATTCCAGCCTTTTTCTTCTCTTCACTAAGACCAGGAAAAGTTGAACATATATAGCTGAAGCATTCTCCACTGTGATCAAGAGCTTTGACGAACTGCTTCATCAATCCAAGTTTTATGTGAAAGGGGAGGAAAGACAATCTTCTTCCTATCCACTAGAGGATCATTGATGACATTCTTATCGCCAATGCCAACTCTGTCGCTGAGGCCATTTTTTTTTCACCCAATGCTCTGCTGTAGCTCTACTGTCCCAGTAACACAGAAAACAGGGGTATTTTGTATACCCTCCTTGCTGACCTAAAGAAAGTTAACCATTTTCAAATCGACACAAATTAACCACCCATGAACATGATATTGCAACCTCTCTAGGACAATCTTGATGTTGTTATATTCTTCTTTAAGTTTACAGAATGACCTATTGGACAGACCATACTTATTTCCATTGTGTAACAGATCACATTTCAAACTTCTTTTTGGGAAATGTCAATAAAAAGCCTCCAATCCCTTGAAAACATATGCTAGCAGTCCCCTAAAAGAAGTAGCCCTTCTACATCAGTACAATAGACAAGCTGGCCATCTGAATGGAAGTACTTACCAGTTCTGCTTCCCTGTTACGATAAAATGAGACACCTGTGCCGGGTTTCAGCATTTGATTCTCTTTCAGTCTTTAAGACAACAGTTCAGCAGACTCTTTTTGGGAGATAAAGATCTCTAACCAATCATTCAAAGCAGACTGAGTAAACAGAATTGGTTTGTCACAATCTTCATCAGATGGCTGAAAATATCTGTAGTCTTCTTCATCAGTGGGAGCAGGTGAGCAGAGATCTGTTTTCACATTTTTTGAAGCTCAGTAAATATTGGTACAGGTATTTCTTTCACTATGGGGAACTGGTCGAATAGCTGAAGGGATACTTGGGTATTGCAAATATTTCTTGTTTTTCTTATTGAAACCTTTTACATTGACAAGGCAGAAATAGCAGTCATCTAAATGATTGCTTGGTTCTCTCCAAACCATAGGCACTCAAACTTAAGTTTAGCCTTCTTTCCTTGAGACCATGATCTCAAAGTCTCAACACAGGTTTTGCACACTTTGTGAGGAGCCCAATGCTTGTCTTGGTCTCCAGTGGTACTTTGAAGTACGCAAAATACACGCTCTTAACAAAGTCAGTAATGTTGCGCCTCAGAGTCTTCAAAGTAAAGCTTCCACAGATGTAGCAAAATATATTTGGATCATTTGAGCACTTTCTTCTGTGAGATTTTAGAGGCCATTGTTAGAGCAGCAACACCAACTGCGGACAAATAAAAGAAAAAGAGTTGTTAGCTACCCGAGTTGTTCCTTGAATTGCTACCCAACCACCTACACCTTAGGCATTGTTTTCACAAAAAGAAACAACAGGAGAAATACAATAAATAACTCAATTCAATGTAAAATTCAATAATAAAACACTACCTGCGGACGATTGCTGTGCAAGTTGAAATGTGTTTGTTTACTTTCGTATCATAAAGAATGGGAATGTTATGCATGTTCAAAGAAAACGAAGATATTCTCCAGTTTATTGGGAGACTGAATTAAAAATAAACCATATAATCCGGCCCTTTTGCTACACTACTCAATAGAAGGATAATTTTTCTTGAAATTCATGAAATTGGAATATATACCTATAGCGCAAAAACGTGATGTGATAGAGAAAATATAAGATCAGATTTGAATTCAGCACCCTCAAATTAGTCTAAAACTGTTCTTAAATTCCATGCCAGAACTTTTTTTTTTTGTTGTTGTTGACCAGTGATATAATATAAGCGAAAGTGTGTGTGTGTGTGTGTGTGTGTGTGTGTGTGTGTGTGTGTGTGTGTGTGTGTGTGTTGTCTGTCCGCGATAGGTGCCGCCCCCTGTGGCGGAATCCCATCATATGTCACGGTTTTGGAATCAGGTTGACCAGGGAAAGGTTTTAAGCCCACTTATAGGATGATCCGATCACTATTTTTTTTTTTTTTTTTTTAGCAGCCTATAAGCGAGAACTGAAGAAAAAAAAAGTGGGTTGCGAGAATTGGGAAACCCTTTATGTAGGGTGATGGGTAATGGGTGAGTGAATGGGTGGGGTGATGGGTAATGGGGTTGTGGGTGATGGGTGAGTGAATGGGGGGGGGTGATGGGTGATGGGTGAGGGAATAGGTGGGGGGTGATGGGTAATGGGTGAGTGAATGGGTGTGTGGTGATGGGTAATGGGTGAGTGAATGGGTGTGTGGTGATGGGTAATGGGTGAGTGAATGGGTGGGGGGTGATGGGTAATGGGTTGGGGGAATACATACATTTCAGGAAAGTTAGAAGGGGCTATCTGGAGAGTCTGTGTTTGGTGGGCCTTCGGCCCACCAAACACAGGTGGTGGGCCGAAGGCCCACCAATAGCCCTCCGCAGGAGCTAGCCAAAAAGGCCGCCCGGAGGGCGGCTTTGCGGCTAGTAATATATAAAGAGCAATGTCCATATGTTTGTTACCGTACTCCTCCCACAGTTTTCGTCGGAGAAGGCTGTAAGTGGTCTTATTAGAACCGGAAGGCTCTAACTTAGGTTTTTACGCTTTTATTTTTTCAATTTCGAGACTTTTCGGAGACTTTTTAGGAGACTTCATTTTTCGGATAATATTAATTAGGGAGGGACCGGACGGGACGGGACGGGACGGGACGGGACGGGACGGGACGGGACGGGACGGGACGGGACGGGACGGGACGGGACGGGACGGGACGGGACGGGACGGGACGGGACGGCGGGACGGGACGGGACGGGACGGGACGGGACGGGACGGGATATTATTATGCATATTATTATGCAAAAAAAAATAAACACGGGCAACGCCGGGTATCCTGCTAGTATATATATATAATATTCTTATAGTATTTTCAGAAATGAAAGAGAAGAGGTATAATTTCTACCTATGCTAATAAATAGTTTTCAGTCCATATTTTTTCTTACAGACTGCATTTCTTAAGTATGACCGAGGTCATTCTGGAAAGACCTCCTCCTATCACCTCCGTCCGGCCTTGTGGGAGGCAGGAGTTACTGTGTCTAACAAGGTGCTAGAATGTCTCGTCCTGAGATTCGCCAAAAACCGCATACTCTGCTCCGAGGCGTTCCTCATGGCTCTGGTCAGACTCCACCTCGCCCATGGTAAGTGTTTCATGACTTTGTGCACGTCACCCACTAGAGGACGACGACAACCACCTACTTAATTAGTAACGAAGACTCTTCTGACCACGATAAAAGAGTACATTAGCAGTAAGTGATATGACAATATGACATCAAGTTATGAAAAGCAATGAAGTATTGAACCATCGGCAAAGTGCGTCTACTACGTACTGCTGCTATTACTATAGTAAAAACTACTATTACTTCCTATATTACCACTACTACGAAAAATACTACTACTGCTACTACTCTACTACTATTATACACTCATACTATTTGTCTACTACTATTACTACAACTACTACTACTATTACTACCTTTATTGTTACTGCTAATATCAATACTATATTCTTATAACATTCATATGAACTTTCTTCCTCAGAACGTTATCACAGCATAGACACAAAGATGAAGGGAAATCCACTTTCTTTAGAAGAGGTAAGTACCAATGAACATGAATGGCAAGCCTAATACAATATTTGAACAACTTTATTTCAATATAATAATTCATCTGAAATACGAATATGAATGTCATTGAATAATAAACAACCAAAGGTACACTCAAGGAGGATGCAAATGCTAACAACTCATACTTCATTTTTTCCACACAGATGATTCTTATGACAACATATTCCTGAGTAGAAAGCCACGTGGGGAAGAATATGGAAGCGGTGACAACTAAAAGGAAGGAGAATAACATCACAAAAACAACATCATAAACAAGAGAAAGAATGAGGGAATCCTTAGGACTTATTAATCCTTAAGGCTTTACTCTTCTACAGCAACACTTGGTCACACAATCTCTCCAATATTTTCAGAAGCTCCAAGGCTCCACAACTCTATTCCAAGAAACTTTTACCCTGGAAGATTGTGTTGGCAAGCAATGGAAGGCGCTTCATGTGACAACAATCACTTACAGAATATCGCGCGTTCACTGTTGGGAATATCGAAGTTACACGTTACACGGAATTAAGGGCCTTAGTTGGACCATCTCTACAAACCATGGAATGCAAATTAAAAGAAAATTACATCAAACTGGGACCTTGTGTCGAATTCAGAGTCATTAGTAAACAATTGCAGCTAATTATCGCAAGAAACAGCGATGTAAGAATAAGGCCAGATTAGCCTACGGAGGTTTCGGTCGATTCATGTATCATTCTCCGTTTGTAACGACCCACCGACCTGCCCTGTACAAGTGTCGGCAACAGATAGCTACATATAGGCATGAACATATCCCGAGGAATAAAAATAGGTGAAGAAGAAATGGGCGATTTGTGTATGTGCGCTACACCTATCCTAAAA
>JACEEZ010022269.1:0-55000 GCA_016584305.1 Chionoecetes opilio
GGCACTACTCCTTTACGCCTGAAAGATATCAAGCTATCAAGAAAAGCGCTCAACATAAACTTCAGTACCCTGTGGTATAAATAAATAAACAAGACATGAAACTATGAACCACTTCCTGACATGAGCCAAAGACAGCTGTTACTGCATCACTACACTGCCTTGCCTAAACACACACTCACTGTACCACTGTCACCTCATTAATAGATTGACATGACAATAAATAAACATGACTTGCCATGAAACTATGAACCACTTCCTGACGAACACAATACTGAAGTCACTACCTTTATCAACTGTCCTCTAGACCGACACTACACCCTCACTGTAACACTGTCACTCCTCGGCAATAGTCATGAAATAGCTAATATTTAATTTGCCTGCACGTAATAGACTTCAACCCAAATCTTTTTACTTCCAATAAAAGAGTTTTCTGTGTCTATGGTCCTAGCCACGTATTTGTACTTCCAATAAATGATTGAATTATGTATACAAGGTCCTCGCCACGTCAAGAAATAACTCTCATAAATGCCTCAAAAGACCGGCCGGAGAATGACTACCAGCTTCCCCAAAGAAATTTTTTTAATAAAAAAAAAAAAAAACTCAAATGAAACTAAATACTTTGGGAGCCCTGCGGACTCTTACAACACAGAAGGTCAGGTCAAGTGGCAAAAAAAGGCCAAGTTAAAAGCCTAACTGTGTCGTAACGGAAAAGGAATTCAATGCCGTTCGTAAATGGTAAGTAATCGAATTTTTTTTTAAGTGACTCAGTTGACGGCAGTAGAAGTGTTGACCATGAAATAAGACAATCAAAATAAACTATGACAAGCTTATTAACGATGCAATGACTAGGCCTGTTAGTCAAGGGTTGGTGTGGTCACTACTTAAAGGTTCACTAAATCAATAAAACTCTTAACAATGTAGCGAGTGACCAACATTACGCACTTCATTGCCTTCTCTATGGAGTAAGACACAAGCAGTCTTTTCTTAATGCAGGACAACCTTCTTAAGGCAGCCTCCCGGCCACGTCACTCACGCCACTGCAAATATATAAAGGTAACTCAATAATTGACTTAAAACTCAATCTATATGAAATGATCTACATATAATCTATCTCTATAATTATCAATCCATCTTACTTAATCTATAATTATGATCTATGAAATGACCCCAAGGCAACCAAGTCATCACTAAATAAATAGTTCTCAATTATTTACTTAAGAAACTAAATCCATTATGAAATGACTATGTATAATCTATCTATCTGACTATCTATTATCTATATAAAAATACTCCCAAGGCAAGTCAATATATCACCACTGGAAATATAGCTACCTTAATTATTGAAGTGCACTCAAGCTATAGGCAAGTAAGACTAGACATTAAAGGGAAAATAGTTCCAATACTGGGAAATAAATGTGTAGTCTGCAAAGAAAACTCCTTTCTAAAGTGGCGCTCTCGAAAATCACATCAAAAAAAAAAAGATCCCTTTTAATATTGAAGTCTACTAAACTACGGGAAAATTTAAGGCTATAAAAATCAATCAATAAACCCATCAACCTTGGGGGCATACGCCCCCGGGGGGCGCGTTTCCTCGCCCCCCTACACGCCCCCGGGGGTCAACCCCGCGCGAGTTCCCCTGCAGGCTCCTTTTCCCATACCAAGCACTCTCGACAAAAAAAATCAACTTGCCCCCCCGAGCCTTTGGGCGCCCCCTTGGCTCCCCACGCCCGGGTTTTCTTTACAGAACAACCCGTGGAAGGGTCGGTTTTTAGGGTACGGCCCCATGCCCTTAGCCCAAATTTGGGGCTGACGGACTATGAGGTAATAGGCCCGTTTAGTCACACGGTGCAGTGCTGATTTGACACGTAATCATCCCAGCGATCCCATGATTCTGCGAAGACATTTCAGGGGAAAACCCCGTTTATCCGGGACCCTCGGGGGGGAGGCGCCGGATAACTCATTTTGCCGTTGTTTTGAAGTTTTTCTATGGGAAACGCCCAAAAAAAACCCAGACAACAACGGCCAAGGGCACAACAAAAAAGGGTAAAAAAGCCGTAGTTTTCCAGTCCCTATAAGAAGACAGTAAGGAAAAAAAAAAAAAAGAGGGGTGAGCCAATTTTGTGAGGGGGGTTCTGTTACTATCTTTGAAAGATGTAAGTCATAGGAAAGTGGAAAACTAGAAACAGGAAAGAGATTCCAGAGTTACAACGTGAAAAGGATGAAAGGG
This sequence comes from Chionoecetes opilio, assembly GCA_016584305.1. NCBI lineage: Eukaryota > Metazoa > Arthropoda > Malacostraca > Decapoda > Majidae > Chionoecetes > Chionoecetes opilio. The sequence goes on from JACEEZ010022269.1 coordinate 2,228, forward strand.
TTGCCAAACCCCTGCTTAACCCCACCAAATTTGAACTAAATTTCTGCCGATTTTGCTCAGTTTTTTTTGAAATATGATCACCTAAAATTACTGCCGAGTGGACCCTTTCTACCCCCACCTCCTCGTCAGATGGATAAGCCAGTCCTCGGCTGTTCGCACGCCAGCAACACCAAACACTCTCCTCTCTTTGATTCACAGCATCTCTCTGACAGGGCTCAAGCTAGCCCAGTGGTCTACCCTGCCTGGAGGCCCGAAAGAAAAAAGAAAAAAGAGATATAGAATGAGAAAAAAAAAAAAAAAAAAAAAAAACAAAAAAAAAAAAACCTGATTCGATTACGTGCCGTTTTTTGAGGCTGCCGTTGTTTTTAGAATGCCGGATTAAACTAAGTTCTTCCTAGATATTACCAAAGGCCATGATTCGTCTCTGAGGTCACCTATTTAGTGTCATGTCTCACAACCATAGCAGTAGACAGGGATCCAAGCGACTTGAAGATCCGGATCCTTTGTCCTTCTGCACAGGTACCGACAACGCCAAATACTCCCGCTGAGCGAGTCCATGGCACCAGGTGGGCTATGCCAATCCCCGCTAAGGCTTCTTGACGTGACCCGCCGTCATTATGGACTGCGCTTACCAAGGTATGTAAAGACTTTCCATAGATTTCTCAATGTCCGCCACACCGCATATGAACAGACTGCTAATGCTTCACTAGCTATATAACATCTGCTAAGAACAGCAGTAGTTCAAAAGCTAGGAATAAATATGTTGTAGTCTGCTAAAGACACTTATCACTGGAAGTGGGCCAGCTCAGCAAAATCCCATCACTGAATTAAAAAGCTAACTTATTGACCGCTGTCTATAATGTCAGTCAGACTAAGACAGCACAGAGGTCAGTAGTAACAATGGCTATGAATAAATTAATTTGTCAGATAAGGATACTGTAAGTCGGAAGTGGAGAGCTCAACGCAAAATTTATTAAGAATTGTTAGTTGTATTAGTGAAGAATAATATAGAATAGTATCATAGAGTGAAAGAATTTAGATATTATACTGGAGGAATCTCAACTAACAGTCTATAACTGGCTATGAGATCATACATTTTAAGGGCTGAGAAACCACTCATTTGAAATCCCGGGCATTGACTAGGATATACAACCACCGTCTCAAAAACTCATACCAAGGTATGGGGGAAAGTTACCACGGACTGTACCAAACAAGTGGCTTATATGGAGAGGCGCGATTACCATGACCACCAAAACTCTATGCTTTCAAAGGGAGAAGGGGGGAAATTACCATTAAAACTGAAGCCTTTATTGGGGGGGGGAGGGGGGGGGGGAGGGGAGCCAATAATTACCAAAAATGAGCCACCTTAATGGGAGAGGGTGGGGGGGAGAGTTTAAATTCAGTGGTAGTATTCCCTTCTACTGGCATCAAACATCAGTAAGCAGCAAAGGGGGGGCAAGATTTTTCACCTATTTAATAGACTATGTCAACATTTAACTGCCTCTACCCACACGAAGCACTAACTATCAGGAAGAGTGGCGGCGGGGTACCTCTTGTCCTGATGTGTGTGTGTGATGTGTGTGTGTTGTATGTGCGTGCGTGTGCGTGTGTGCTGTGCTAGTTGCATCGTAACTGAAACTACTAAGTAAAAGGGACTAATATGACAGTGCTCAGTAAGTAGTTATCTCGTGTTCTACTAACAATAGTGGTGTGGCATAGTAAAGGCATATGGTAGTATCGTTTGCATGTGTGTGCGTTTCGTGCTTGTATGTGCGTGTGCTTTATGTGTGTGGGTGGTTGTGGCGTGCGTCTAATCTGTGTGGAGAGGTAAGTCTAAACCACCACGGTCACCAACTTACGACTGTTGCCACCCTTGCCCTCCACGCCACTACCTCGGCTGCCACGTCACCACCTGAAACACAACGAAAACGACCGATTAACACTACCATACTAACCTCCGTAGAGTATTATTAAACCACTAATGTACACTAGAATACACATCAAAGCACAATGACTATATAGAAAGATAAACTGTACACGCCTTTCATTGCCAACGATCTCAGCGTGAACAGAAACTAAAACTTTATTTTTCAATGAACAACACTGTACATTACTACATCATTATTATAACACTTACGTACACTACAACACATCAAAGCAATGACTATATATCACCAAATCACAACAGTACACACACACACCTTAAACTGCCAAGTCTCCACGTCTCCAGCTGAAAATCAGGACGATAAGTCCCATCACTAGGTAGCCACACACAACACTACACCGCTCACCTTATAACTCTTTTTAAACACCTGTATTTGCCACATATAACATAACTCAATGGACTATATTACACTCCCGCAGCAGCACAGACACAACCTTACCTGGACGAACGCGTGGAGCAGACTGACAGTTAAGCTCCCACTCCTGGCCACACCAGCCTAGAGTCAGGCAGGTAGGAGACACCACGCTGAGGTTTCGGGGAGTAACTTGGGGTCGCCTGTTAAAACCCTTGAAGCCCAGAGCGTAATTTCCATTGTAATTTGGTACCATTAGGACAATTTTTAGTGAACGATAAGCATTAGTTTATTATATGACACTGTTTAGATCCTGTCCACTAAATCATTGGTATATTCAGTTTGTTTTTCGTAATGAATGCGCTCAAAAACAACCACACACTTTGTATATGGGGGACAAGGAAAGATCTGGGCGTGAAGGGGTTAACATTTAGGTCCTTGGTGCCCTGGACGCGTAACAAGGGATTCTACCTTCAGGCTTGAGGAGTATTCTGTCTGGGTGCAGAGAATACAGTAAGTAGATTTAGGGGTTAAAATATATGACTCTAAAGGTGGCCTGTAGGCCTAGTGCTAGTAAAAGACTACCTCGTGTTAGGTCTCCCGGACGTCATAAGAAGCATAAGATACATAAGAAAAATAAGGAAGTACAAGAGGCCGCAAGAGATCTACACATAGGTAGTTCCTGTGAATATAGGAATGAAAGGACAGTAAAACCTCTCATATTCTGACTAATTGGGCCAAGGATTGGTTTCCGAGTAATGCAAGGATTCCGAAATAATGGGGGATTATATATTGGTGGGATATGTAAGTAAACAAAAAAAAAAAAAAAAAATAAAAAAAAAAAACAAAAAAAAAAAAAAAAAAAAAAAAAAAAAAAAAATAATAATTAAGTAATAATTTATAGGTGAATATTTAGCTAGGAAATTTTGACCCCTTAAGGTGTCGAATAATGTCAAAGTCCGAAATAATGAGGTTGCTCCGAATATGAGAGGTTTCACTGTATATAAATATGATCAGGCACTGCAGGCAATCCGCTGATGATTCTGTATACTGAGTGAGTGAACGCCGACAGTAGAATTGGGAAGGTATCATCGGCCGTTTTTTTTTTGTCTAGCCTCTGTAACACACTCCGCTAAAAACTGACGGTTTAAACAGAAAGAAGATAAGAATCTCACCCTTCTCTTGTAGCTTCCTTATGTTCTTATGTACTCAGATATATATTATTACGGTTACTGAAGTAGTGAGTGGTTAAATAAACGACATGCCAATATGAACATTAACCCTTCACGCCCGGATTTTCCTTGCCTATAAAAATCGTCTATGTTAGCCATTAATAACAAAAAGTAACTAAATATACCCAAATTTGAGTTAGTGGACAAGGATACTAAAACAGGTCCATGCTATAAAACTTTGCTTATAGTCACGAACTAAAAATAGTTCCTAATGGTGCCCTATTACAATGGAATGACGTTCTGGGCGGGGGGGCCCCCTCAATGGGTAGTTAACACGTGATTGGCCTTATAGCCACACGTACACCGTGCCTTCTGGGTCAATGTTAGTCACAGTAGATTTAAGGGGTTACAATACTCATGACTTAGATGAAATAGTGTTGCAGTTTAAGGTTTAAGACACATAGGTTGGAATGACTCAGTTGTTTGAGGATTCCGTGTCATGGCCGAGAAAGGTTGTTAGAAGGTGACTATAAGACGTAGCGTTGGAAGGCTATGATGTTATATTACACACATCGGGAAATAATGGTTATATATATATAATAGTTGTGAGTGGAAATAAGAGTTGAACATGGTCTGGAATATATCAGCGGGAACTATACTCATTTCTTTTTAACCGAGGTGATAAATGCTGCCCCTTGCTGCTTACTGCCCTGGATATTGGATGCCAGTGAGAAGGGAATACTACATTCTTCTTAATAGTAGCTGTATTTTATCATAGTTTACAATAGTATCAGGTAAAAACATAGCATCATTTTAAACCATGAGACCTTAAGATAAATTGAATTTCGGCCTCGTAAAAAAAATAGACCATAAATCTGAATTAATATCATGACAAGGGTCGTTTAAGTCGTTAGTGTGTGTGAGTGTGTGTTGTGTGTGCGAAGTGTGTGTTTGGAGTGCGAGTGTGTGTGTGTGTGAGTGTGTGTTGTGTCTTGTGTGAGCGTGTGTGTAGTGTGTGCGTGTGTGTGTGGTGTGTGTGTGTGTGTTGACGTGTGTCTTTGTGCGTGGGGTGTGTGTAGTGTGCGCAGTGTGTGTGGTGCGACGTGTCCGTGAAGTGTGTGTTGTTAGTGCGTGTGTGTGTGTATGTGTGTGTGACGTGTGTGTGTGTGTGTGTGATAGTGGTGTGTGTAAGTTTAGTGTGGTGGTATGTGCGAGGTGTGTGAGTGTGTGTGTGTGCGTGTCCGTGTGCCAGTGTTGGGTGTGCATGTGTGTGACTGTGTGGTGTGTGCGAGTGTGTGTGTGCGATGTTCGTGTGTGTGCGAGTGTGTGTAGAGTGTGTGTTGCTGCTCTTTGATTATGTGCGTGTCTGTGTGCGTGTGTGTGTGTTGTGCGTGTGTGTGTATGGAGGGTCACCAGTGATGTAAAGGCCAGAAGGTTATTCATACAGGAAGAAAGAAATGCTTCTAAGATTCGTAACACGAACTATGAGAATATATTATTTAAGAATAGATTATATTAGAATATCTTATTATATAAGAATATATTTTAGACTAAGATATATATATAATATTCATAAATACACACAATACTCTTCCTCTCTACTCTGCTCTCGTTTTTTTTTCTTCTTAGGCGGGCCGTTTTGCTACCATTTAGTTCACTTACCATTAATTTGCCTTTAGGTTCATATAGCTCACGTCATATGAATTGGGCCCCTGTGAATTATAATTAATGTATATATGTTTTCTTGTAATAATATTTAAGGCAATAAACAATCAATCTCTATCACACATTCTCTCTCTCTCTCTGAAGTAATTGTATGTCTTACTGCTATGTGCTTCAGATGACAATCAATTCCATTCCGATTCATGTGGGGGCATAGCCGGGGGGCGCGTCGAGCCTCGTCCGCACCACTACGGACGACCACTCCCGGAGGTCACCACGCGTGAGTTCCCATGCAGGCTCACTCTTCGCACATAACAAGCAGCTCTCGACAAGAAACATCAACTTTGGAAAAAGCCAAGAGCCGGGGGGGGATCCAGTGTGTGTGTGTAGTGGGTTGTGTGGCGCACCCCGTGGCCGGCAGCCAAGACAGAGTGCAGGAGAGCTACAGAGACAAAGAGTGGGAGAGGAGATGGTGAAGGGTTCTTTAGAGATTGCCACATGCCCATAAGCCCAATGTGTGGTGGAGCTGGACGGATTCTTTTTTTTTTTATGATTTGTTCATTTTTTTTGTTTTCGGAATTTCTTCTTTTCTTCTACTCTTTCTTGTCGCCCGATTCCTCCTCTATCGCCTCTTTCTCCTCACATCTTGCGTCGTATTATCCTTTCCCCTTCTCCTCATGTTTCAGTCCCTCGGATCGCTGCGTTCACTTCAGGTACATCTCACCATTCTTCCGTTTTTTCTTCCCTCCCCCTTTTACATCGGACTTTGCATATACACCTCCATTCTTGCTCTTATGCTTTTTTCCTTTTCTCCCGATCGAAGACACGTATTAACCAAAGAGCATTGATTGTCTCTCAAGTCACAAGTTTACTCACAAAGTGTCCATGTCTCAAAACATAGAGTTAAGACAGGGATCACAATCGACTTGAAGATCCGGATCTAGTCCTCTGCCAAGGTTACCGACAATGCCAACAAATACTCCGACACTTGAGCGAGTCCATAACACCGTTGCTATGCCAATCCGCCATTAAGGCTTTCTTGACGGTGACCCAGCCTGTCATTATGGGATCTGCGCTACCACGGTATGGAAACCTTTCCAAGGGATCTCAATGTCCTACGCCACCACGCTTACCCTATCATTGAACCGACTTACTGCTTCATCTAGTACGCTCCAAAATCACCGACTGGGACCTGGTCTTGAGCCAGGAGACCTCAAGTCCCCATAAGGGCCTTTGCCTTCCTCAGTGCATGCAGCGCCTCCGAAGCCATCACCAGGACCTTCCAGCGATCTCAGCAAAAGATTACTGCATCATCGGCTAAAATACAAGATCAGTGATCTTGGTGTTGCACTGAGGATGCTCCACAATCCCTTTGATCTACACCCTTGTCCATATACCCAGTCCATACAAGCCGTTTTTGAAAAGTGGAGGGGCAAGGACGCTACCCTGGTGCCTCACTCCTGTATTCTACAGGAAAGAAGCTAGCTGATTACACTCGCCCCAGACACTTCACAGCAATCTCAGTCCCAGAATCCAGACCAGTTATCAAAACCAAAGTCCTTGCAGGAATCCCTCGAAGCGCCAGAAGATCCCAGAGTGACTCACGATGCACTGAGTCAAAACGCCTTCTTGATGATCAACATGGCTGCAAGCATCCCCTGGTGAAACGACGTCGGCGTTGTCACCAGGACACGAGCACTGGATACGGTCCGTTGTTGAGCCTTACCCAGGCGTGAAGCCCAGAACTGCTGAGGTCTCGATGCTTCACAGATGACTGCGAATTCTGTAGTCAGCCAATAGATGGGCAGCACCTTGCCTTGTACGATGTGAGCGAGTGTTGTAATACCGCGGTAATTGTTGCAGTCCTGACAGTCCCATTTCCCTTTCCAGATAGGGACGACAAGCCCCTTTTCTACAGTCAGGATGGAATGGTTACCGATTGCCACACGGCAGTCAGGACAGCATTGCATATCCCGCGGATCAGGCCTCACCCCCAGCTTGAGGAGCTCCGCACTGATATTACAAACCACCAGCTGCCTTTCCACCCTTCAACTTTGCTACAGCCTCTCTGGAGCTTCGTCATAGAGCGGGTGTTGGTCGGTTTCGTCAATGCGGTAGGATCGGCATCCACTGCCTGTAACCACAAAAGGGATGAAGCCATGCTCAGTTGGAGGGTGCCACAACTGTGGACCCACGCCCACCACCTTAAAATTATAGACACGTGTTATGACTAGTACAGTATGCAAGATTGTTTGAGAAGAAAAAAAAATAAAGAAGCAATGGAACGAAAAAAAATATTAGGACAAACCGAAGGTTATATGATAGACAGACCGGCAGTATGGTTTTAGGAAAAAAAAAGAGATCCATGTGTTACTAAGCGTTAACAAGCTTTTACTCAGATAATTGATAGAACACAGGATAGAGATGGATGGATAGATTGAGTGACATATCTAGGTCGAAATAGATGCATAGGAAATGCATCAAAATGAGAAGGTACGAGGTGGAAATTGCGAATATATTAGGGAGTAATTCAAAGGATCGATAGATCAAAACCGATGAGAGTTAATCTGAGAGGGAAGCGAAATGAAAACCGTAGTGATGGATGAAAAAATGAATAGGGATAAAAGTATGTAGTGGAAATGGTACCACAGGGATTAGTTTTGATGGCAACAATAATGTTCATGATTTATATCAATAAATGACTGATGAAACTAAGAAATTATATAGAGTTTGTTTTGTGGATGACTGACAAAAAAAAAAACATTGAGAAATCTTTAGTATATAATATATATATATTAGTATTATATATATATAATATATATTAGTAATATATATATATATACTATATATTATATATATACAGATATATTATAGATATATATATATTAGTATATGATAGTTATATATACGGAGTTTAAGTATATATATCTAATATATATAGTATATAATATATATATATATATATGATATATATAATATATATGATATATACGAGATATATATATAACTATAGGGGGTTTTGTGTGTGTGTGGGGGTGTGTGTGTGGAGGTGTTGTGTGGAGGTGGGTTGTGGTGTGTGTGTGTGTGGGTGTGTGGTGTGTGGGGGTGTGTGTGTGTGTGTGTGCGTGTGCGTGTGTGTGGTGCGAGTGTGTGTGTGCGAGTGTGTGATGTGGTGGCGTGTGTGTGGTGTGTGTGCGTGTGTGTGTGTGTGTGTGGTGTGTGTGTGTGGGGTGTGTGTGTGTGCGAGTGTGTGAGTGTGTGTGTGTGCGGTGTGTGTGTGTGTGTGTGTGTGTGGGGTGTGTGCGAGTGTGTGTGTGCGAGTGTGTGTGTGTGCGAGTGGGGTGTGAGTGTGTGTGTGTGCGTGTGTGTGCGTGTGTGTGTGTGTGCGTGTGTGTGTATGGAGGTCACAGTGATAGTTTAAAGGCCAGTAACTGTTATTCATACAGGAGAAAGATAATGCTTCTAAGTTTCGTAACCCACAAACTATGAGAATATATTTTAAGAATAGATTATATTAGAATATATTATATAAAGAATATATTAGAATAAGATATATATATAATATCATAAATACACACATACTCTCTCCCCTCTCTCTCTCTCTTTTTTTTTTTCTCTAGGCGGCCTGTTTTGCTACCATTAGTTCACTTCCCCTAATTTGCCTTGGTTCATATAGCCCCACGCTCAATGAATGGCCTGTATAATTATAATGTATATATGTTTCTTGTACTATATATTTAAGGCCAATAAACAATCAATCTCTATCACACATTCTCTCTCTCTCTCTGAAGTAAGGTATTCATGCTATGGCGATGACAATCAATCCACCCAAATCATTGGGGGCATACGCCGGGGGCGCGTCGCCTCGCCCACCCTACGACGCCACTCCGGGGGTCACCACGCGTGAGTTCCATGCAGGCTCCTTTCCCATACCAAGCAGCTCTCGACAAGAAACATCAACTTGCCCCAGCACGAGCCTTTGGGCGCCCCCTTGGCTCCTCCACCCCGGGAAATTGTCTCTTACAGATACAACCCGATGGGAAGGATCGGTTTCGGGGTAGCGTGCCACATGCCCATATAGCCCAAGTTGGCGCTGACGGACTATGCAGGTAATAGGCCTCGATTCAGTCTCATGTGCCAATCGCTGATTTGACACGTAATCATCCAGCGATACCCCATGATTCTGCGAAGACATATTACCAAAGGCATTGATTCGTCTCTTCAAGTCACAATTTAGTGTCCATGTCTCACAACCATAGAGTAAGACAGGATCACAATCGACTTGAAGATCCGGATCTTTGTCCTCCTGCCACAGGTACCGACAATGCCAAATACTCCGCTGAGCGAGTCCATAACACCGTGGGCTATGCCAATCCGCCAAAAGGCTTATTGACGTGACCCGCCGTCATTATGGACTTGCGCTACCAAGGTATTTTAAAACTTTCCAAGACCCTCAATGTCCTCGCCACACGCATGAACAGACTGTACTGCTTCATCTAGTAAGTCCCCAAAAACACCTGGACCTTGGTCTTGAGCCAGGAGACCTCAAGTCCCAAAGGCTTTGCCTCCTCGTGCAGCGCCTCGAGAGCCATCACCAGGCCCTCCAGCGACTCAGCAAAGATTACTGCATCATCGGCAAAAACAAGATCAGTGATCTTGGTGTTGCCGAGGATGTCCCACAATCCCTTTGATCTACAACCTTGTCCAATACCCAGTCCATACAAGCGTTGAAAAGGATGGGGCAAGGACGCACCCTTTTCCTCACTCCGTATTCACAGGAAAAAAGCTGGATACACCTGCCCCACACTTCACAGCACTCTCAGTCCAGAATACAGACCAGTTACAAAAAACCCAAAAGTCCTTGCAGGGAAACCCTCGAAGTCGCAAAAAGATCCCCGAGTGACTCACGATGCACTGAGTCAAAGCCTTCTTGAGATCAAACATAGGCTGCAAGCATCCCCTGTCGAAACTCACGTCGGCGTTCCACCAGGACACGAAGCACTAGGATACGGTCCGTTGTTGACTTACAGGCGTGAACCCCGGGCTGCTGAGGTCTCTGATGCTTCACCAGATGACTGCGAATTCGTGTCAGCAATAGGGTGGGCAAGCACCTTGCCTGGTACGTGAGCAGTGTAATACCGCGGTTAATTTTTGCAGTCCTGACAGTCCCCTTTCCCCTTTTCCCGATAGGGACGGACCAGCCCCCTTTTCCAGTCAGGAGGAATGGTACCCGATTGCCCCACGGCAGTCAGGACAGCATGCAAAACCCCCGGATCATGGCCTCACCCCCAGCTTTGAGGAGCTCCGCACTGATATTACAAACACCAGCTGCCTTTCCACCCTTCAACTTTGCTACAGCCTCTCTGACTTCGTCAAGAGAGGGTGCGGTTTCGTCAATGGGAGGATCGGCATCCACTGCCTGTAACCCAGTGGTGAAGCTGCTCAGTTGGAGGGTCCACCGTGGACCCACTCCCACCACTAAATTATAGACCAGTGTTATTGACTAGTACAGTATGCAAGATATGTGAGAAAAAAATAAAGAAGCAATGGACGAAATATTAGGAAAACGAAGGTATAATAACAGACCGGCAGTATGGTTTTAGGAAAAAGAGATCATGTTTTTACTAACTTAACAAGCTTTTTACTCAAGATTAATTGATATAACACAGGAAGAGATGGATGGATAGATTGTGCATATCTAGGTCTAAATAATGCATAGAAATGCATCAAAATGAGAAGCTACTTTGGAAATTGGAATATATAGGAGTAAATCAAAGGTATGATCAAAACCTGGATGGAGAGTTATCTGAGAGGAAGCGAAATGAAAACAGTAGTGATGGATGAAAAATCTGAATGGATAAAAGTATTTAGTGGGGTACCACAGGGATCTGTTTTGGCAACAATAATGTTCATGATTTATATCAATAACAGACTGATGAAACTAAAATTTATATAAGTTGTTTGTGGATGATGCAAAAACATTGAGAAATATGATATATATAATGGATATAATTTTAAAATAAATATAATATTTTATAATAATAATATAAGAATATAATATAAGATATATATATATATAATTTAAAATATATAAAAGTATATTTTATATATATACAGTATATATATGGGGCCCTTTCCGATGCCTCCGCATCAAAAAGGGGGTTCAAGCGACACCACGGCCTTTTTGCTGATTTCCCCATAAAACCCACTTTTTAACCCCTTTTTCCTCTGCCAGTTGGAAGTGGAAAAAGACCCCCTTACCACATGGCAATAGGGTTGCAAGTCTTTATTCAGTACAACATTGCTTTTCCCCGAAAGGGCGTCGGGTTTTGCCTTGGCTCAGGCATTTGCCAACTCAAAAGGGGTATCATCCCCCGTTCATGAGTGGGGGGTTGTGGGGGCTAGTGGTGGGGGGTTTAAGGGGGGGTGGGGAAAATTCAGAAAATCAGCCCCGCGCAGGCGCGGGGCGTTCTGCGTTTGGTGCGTGACGGGGCTGTGAGTGGCCGGGAGCCGCTCCCCCTCTTTGTATCCCTTTATTGGGTTTTTACAAAAAAGGGACCCCGAAATAAGGTTTTTGTAACTTTTTGCCTTACTCTTTCAAAATTTTTCCGTGGATTCCCTGCTTTAATGGGGAATACAAACGAGGGAAATCAAAGGCTGGTGATCAGGGTGAGTGTGTTGCGGGTCCTTCTGGTTTCACAGAAAAGTAGAAAAAAGCGGCTTTTTTTATGGGGTTTTTTGAGCCGATGCGGGCAGTGAGGGAAGATCAGGTTGATATCCATGTTATCTGCCTAAAAGAAAAAAGTTTTTTCTGGTGATATGCTGTTTCCCTGTTTCCCCTGGGAAGTGAGGGTTTGGTTTGGTTTGTTGATGCGGAAGGTGACGGTGAGGGTGCGGGTGTCATGGTGGTGATGGTGGGGGGATGCGGAAGGTGAGGGTGAGGGTGGGGGTAGTGTTTGGGGTGATGGTGGTGGTGATGGGGGAAGGTAGGGTTTTTGAGGGGGGGTAGTGATGGTGGTGATGGTGGTGGTGATGGGGAAAGGTGACGGTGAGGGGGGGGTTTAGTGATGGTGGTGATGGTGGTGGTGATGGGGAAAGGGTGGGCGGTGGGGGGCGGGTAGTGATGGTGGGGATGGGGGTTTGGTGATGCGGAAGGTGACGGTGGGGGGTGCGGGTAGTGTTTGGGGGGTGATGGTGGTGGTGATGGGGAAAGGGTGAGGGTGAGGGTGGGGGTAGAGCTGGTGGTGATGGGGGGTGGTGGGCAACGGGTTTTCTTTGGGTGGCGGAGGAAGCGTGACCCCGGAAACACGTAGAAAAAAAAAAGGATGGGGGGAGGAAAAATTTTAAAAAAACAGAGGGGTATCCCTTAAAAAAAAGGGTTTTAGAAGAAAAAAAAACCTAAAAGGGGGGGGCGGGGTGGGTGTTTTTGTCAGGCAGGATGCGGATAGATGTTGAGGACTAGATGTGGGAACCGGGAAAGGCAAGCGAAGATATTTTTGTGCTAGATTAAGTCAAAAAGAGGAAAAAAAAGGGGACGATCTCTTATTAGTTGCTATAGACAGTCGGGGGAGGGGGGCTAGTATAGAAAATAAAAGGAAATTAACAAGATTAGTAATTACTAGCAAAACCAGACAGGAACAAAAAAAAGTTATGGGGGACATGAATGGCCCAACATGGGTTATACTAGGGGATGGGGTAAAGGGGAAATGGGAAAATACTTTTAAAATTTTGTTGAGGGCCAAAACGAGTTAAGAAATCCAAAATACGAAAATGGCGGGGGGTAGAGTAACAGGGGGCAGAGAGAGGGGGGGAATCAGCTTAGATTATGTGCTAGAAAATAAAAATGCCGGGAAGATGGGGGAAGGATATGTGGATAGATGAGGGGGGTTGGGTAGATAAAAATAGTAAACCACAACATGATAGTTTTTTAAAAATTTATAAGGGTAAAAAAAAAAAGGGAAAATAAAAAGGAAAAAATGCACAACAAAAAATGGGACTTAGCCCAGGAAAAATTGGGAAAATTTTAGGGGGGACTTAAAACAGGAAAGTTTGGAAGGGGAAAAGGGGGGGGGATGAAATAAACCAGAGTCTGGGGGAAAGACAAAAAGGGGGGAATAGCTAGGAAGAGGTAGGTAAAGTGAAGAAAAGGGAAAGCCGGGAAAAAGTGAAATAGGGGGTGGAATAGTAAATTTAAGAGGGCGGGGAAAAGGAAAGAAAGGAGAAAACCCGGGCACGAAAGAACTCAAAAAGGAAAGTAGTTTGGAGATAGGGGAAAAGGTTAGAATATGAGGAGGCATGGGATAGGTAATAAAAAAAAAAAGAGAGAAGAAAAAAGCGCTTATTGGGAAGGCTGGGGGCAAACATGGAGAGGGAAATTGTAGAGGAACTAAGGGAAAAGGGGTTGAGGGGGGGGGTGGGGTTTGGTATACTTTTTAGGGGGGGGGAAAGCCAGGGAGCAACCGTGCGTGTTTAAAATTTTTTAGTGGGGGGACGAAAGTGGTGAAGGCCCCCTAAAGGTATTAAGAGGGAGACCCAAAAATTTTTGGGGAGGAGGGGGGGGGCATGACGGCGGGTAAAATTTAGGTGAAGAAAATATAGGAAGTAAAAGGAAATAGTTTAGGGAATGGATAAAACATTTCATAAGGAAAAAAATTAAGGAGTTATTTAAAAAAAGCAAAAAAATGGGAAAAGGCAGAGGCGGGGTTTGGTATCCAAACAAAATTGTATAAAAAAAGGGGGTTGAGGGGTAGGGTTTGGAGGGGTTTTTGTATGGGCCTTTTTAAAGGCAGTTTTGGGCAGGATAAAGAGCCCCAAAGGGAAATGGAATGGGGGTGGGGGTTAAACTCTATTACAAAAGGGAGGTCACAAAAGTAGAAAGCTCTTGAAAAATTACCCGACCAATAGAAATTAATGGATCGGGGGGCAGTTTTCATTGGGTTACAAAATGGTAGGATTAGTGAATTTTGGGGGAGGGGAAATGGGAGTAAGGGGGAGGAAAGAATGGCTTTCGCGGGGATAGGAGGGGTTGAGGACCACATGTTCGTAGTTATTTTTTCCGTGATAGAAAAAAATAAATAGGATGGGGGTGGAAGACATCCCTTGCATTCCTTGAAATTAAAAAGGGTTTATGATAGGGTCAAAAAGGGGTTTGCTTTGAAACTACTGTCTAAAATTGGGATTAGGGGGACGGGAATACCCCAGCAAATAGATAGTATGGTATGAGGACACAGGGGCAGTGTACAGGTTTGGGGGACATAGAGACGGAGTGGGAAAGGTAGTCGAAGGGGGGGTTAGGCGGGGCCCGCGTGTTATCACCGTTACTTTTTGGCTTATATAAAAGGGGAAATTTAAGCAATTGGGTTTGAAAAATTGGGGGCTATGGGAAAAAGGGTTGGGGAGGAAAATTTTGGGGCAGTTTTACTATATGCTGACGACATATTTGTCAGGGAGTGAGGACATTGGAAAAACTTCAGGAGATGCTCCCATAGGTCCCCAAGTAGGGGAGGGTTTTTGGGGAATGAAATTTAACATGAGAAAAGTCAGGCCCCGGGTTAAAAATGGAGGGGCAGCAGTTTGAGGGAAAGGATTTGGGGAAAATTGGGAGACCTGAGGAAAAGGGCGCCCCGGGGTCATAAAAAATCCCTAGGTTCCCCGGTAGATGGGAAGGGGAGCAGATAGGACAAACAGGTTTAAAATGGGAAAAGCAAATCTTGGGGGGGAAAGGCCCTTTGGTAGTGTACCCAAGATGTGGGGAAAACCCGGGGTATAAAGGTTTAAGTGGGGGTTTTTGGGGAAAAGGCATGGCAGTACCGGGGCCTCATGTAGGGGGCCCAAGTGTATGGGGGTGGACGGTAGGAACGGGACAAGTTAGGGGTAGTCCCAGAACAGGGTGGGTAAAACTTGCACAAAGGGGCAAACAGGATGTAGCTTGGAGGCGATCGGGGGAAGGGGCGGGGTTGAGTCCCTTTTGGGCGGAGAGAATAGGAAAGCCCATTCCCTTAATTAAAAAATCGGGCTTAGAAAAATGGAAATAAAAAACAGGTGGGTCGAAAATTTTATGGGGGGAAAGGGGGAACAAAAGTATTAAAGGGGGATAGATCAAGCAGACTTTGGGAGAGGAAGTGTGGGTTACGGGGTTTCACAGATAGGATACACCATCATGAGGGGAGTTAAAGCGAAAGGTGAATGCCCAAATTTCAGGGGCGGGGCGGGGAGATGTGGAGCCCGAGGATGGGGGTAAAAGTTTCTCTAAAATTGGACAAGGGGAAGACCACCCCAAAGGGGTGGGGTTTCTTTTTTTGATGGTGGGCTTGGGGGGGTTTTTATTTAAAAAGGACAAAACCTGGAGGTCAAAGTAGAACATATAGATGGGAAAAACAAGGAAGCAAGTATGTAAAATTTGGGGTTGGGGTGGGACTAAAAAAAATTTGTAAACACCTGGTTTTAAAATGGTCCAGGATGTTTAAAGGAAAGAGAGGGGTTTTAAGCAATAGGGCCCACGGGAGGTGGGCTGGATCAGTGGGTAGGTGGCAGGGGGGAACATAGATGGGATAATGGAATTTTTTTTAGGTTTGAGTGGGGTAAAGGACCCCAAATGAAGAATCATTAAAGGGGGTTAAAGTATTTCTAGAAAAGGCTTGGGTAAAAAGAGCAGGGGTTTTGGGGGCCCTAACCCTTAAAAAGGGCCCTCAGGGGGGCCACCCGGGAAAATAGGTTTTGAACTGGACTAAAAACCGTGGAAAAAGCTCCCCCCCCTAGAAAGAAAAGGGTTGGGGTTTGGGGTAAGTGGAAAAAGGGGGCCCAGGAGGTTGCTAAAAAAAAACCCGAAAACCTTTTGGCCGTGTATTTGGGGTTAGGGCATAAAAAAAGTGAGGGAAACCCAACGCCGGTTTTGGGCCCTCCCTGCAAAGAGGGTTTTGTTTTGACAATTTTGGGGAGGTTTTTAAATTTTTCCAGTTTTTTAAGTGATTTCTGGGAAATTTGGGGAAAAATTAAACCGAAAAATTTTCCACTCCAATACACAACGTTCCCTAAAAATCTCCCCCTCCTTTGATACAAAAACTTTGCTAAAATCCCCAAACTCCATGATACACAACTTTGCTAAGAAAAGGAATGTAGCACACAGGGGGAGCAGTCCCACAGTAGAGGTGGGGCATTTACACAGCGGAGGTGAGCAGTACCAAGCAGAGGGGGAGGGGTAGCACAGAAAAGAGGTGAGCAGTACCCACAGCAAAAGGTGGGGCTTAGCAAAAGCGGGAGGTGAGCATTACCACAGAAGAGGTGAGCAGTAGCACAGCAAGGGGAAAAAAGTACCACAGCAAAAGGTGACCCAGTAGCACAGCAAGGGGAGCAGTAGAACAGCAGAGTGAGCAGTACCAAAAAAAAGGGGTTTGAGCAGTAAACACAAAAGGTTTAGCATAGCACAGCAAAAGGTAAAGCAGTACCCACGGCCAGGGGTGAGCATTTACACAGCGAAGTGAGCAGTACACAGCAGAGGGGAGCAGAGCACAGCAGAGGTGACCCGTAGCCCCCGCAGAGGGGGAGCATTACCCACAGAAAGAGGTGAGCATTTAACCACAGCAGAGTGAGCATACCCCACAGCAAGGTGAGCAGTAGCACGCAGAGGTGAGCAGAAACCACAGCAGGGGTGAGCATACCCCACAGCAAGGGAGCAGTAGCAAAAAACCCGAGGTGAGAAATAGCACAGCAGAGGTGGCGAAACCCACAGCAAAGGTGAGCAGTACCCCAGCAGAGGTGAGCAAAAAGAAACAGCAGAGGGGGAGCAGTACACAGCAGAGGTAGCATAGCACACCCAGTTTTTGGAGAAACCACACCCGAGGTGACATTACAAAGCAGAGGTGACAGTACCCCCAGCAGAGGTGAGCAGAAGCACGCAGGGGGTGAGCATTACCCACCCAAAAGGTGACCCAGTAGCACAGCAAGGTGAGAAATTACCACAGAAAGGGGTAAAGCAGTACCAAAAAGCAGGGGTTTTAGCAGTACCCACAGCAGGGGTGAGCAGTAGCACGGGGCGGGAGGTGGGGCATTACCCACAGCAGAGGTGAGCAGTACACAGCAGAGGTGACATAGAAACAGCAGGTGAGCAGAGCACAGCAGGGGTGACCCAGTAGGCACACCCAGAGGTACAGAAAAAAAACATTAAAATTTTTATCGTTTTGGGCCAGCGCGAATAATTATATATAAATTGAATGTTTAATAGCTGCCACTTATACCCCCCATTGGTAAAATTTTTTTTTAGTGGGCTTTCAAACCGGGTTTCGAGCCCAAACTTAGTTTTTTTGAAAAGTTTTGATTGTAAATTTAATGGAAATTGCCCCCGTTTTTGTCAGAAAAAAATGTTTTTTACAGGTGTGGGGGGATGTATTTCTCCTCAAAAATTTCACTGCCCTTTCCCCCTGCCATATTATTTAAACATTTTTTCTTTTTTTGATATCATCCCTTACTAAACCAAACCCCCCCTCTAACCCAAACGTAAAAACTTTTTTTAAACCCCAAATTAAAACCCTTTCTGGGGGAAAAAAAAACGTAGATTTTCAGTATTTCATTTTTTTAACACCATTTTATTCAATTATACCCTTGGGAAAAGGTGTTTTTAAAATACTCAGAAAGAAGAAAAACTACTGATGAAAGGGGGTAAGAATCCATGGACTTTTCGAAAAAACCCCCTACCAAAAATAATACCCACCCATTACCATTTCAAAATAGACGAACCTGGAACTGTTCCGGGCCCCTAGGAATTCTCAAACGACCCTCGACGGGGTGTTCCAATTTTTTTTGTCCCGCGATTTTTTCCCATTTTACCCAGATTCAAAGGGTTAAATACCAGCAATAGCCTTTAACAGTTAGGTTTTGGTTAGGTTGGCCCCGTTGGGTATATGTCTAGGTTAGGGGTTTGTGAATGAGGGGGGTGATTTCCCCCCCCCCCGCTCACACCCAAATAATACGAAATTGACATTTCCAGTAGATGGGTTTTGGTTAAAAAAAAACCTGAAATTTTAGTGATTTTTGTGCTTTAAGGGGGGGAGTTTCCCCCCGGGGAAAATGAAGAAAAAAAAAATTAATATACAAATTTAATTTTTATGGTCCCATGGGAAAAACCCTAAACCTTTTGGGTTTCGAATGGTGGAATTTTTTTTGTCCCGGGCATTTTTTTAAATGCCCATAGCGAAGGGGATTAAAAATTTTTCAAAACTTGTAAAAAAAAAACAACAAAAATTTAATATTTTTGGATAAATTTTCCCCTATATCAAAAATAAACCTTTTTAAAAAAAAAAAAAACCCCTCAATCTTTAAAGGGGGGAAAAATTTTTGCCCAGGTAACAAATTTTGGAAAAATTTTGGATTTTTTGAAAAATTTCAACTCTTCACAACAATTTTTGGAAAAAATGCTACCCCCCCCCCAAAGGCCTAGAAAAGAGGGGGAAAAGAGAAGAATGACACCGAAGAAGACAATAAACAAGGGGAGGAGGGCAGGGCCAAGGAATGCCAGCCAAAGCCAGGCACCTGGGACTGTTGCTGGAAAAACCCTTTCCCCCATGAGGGGGCCCGGGGGCCCTGACACCCTCGCCTTGGAGCCATTAAATTTAATTTCCTTTTTTAAGGGGGGACCCAAAGGGGCAGATCCTTTTTTGCATGCATTCATATGTGATTTTCTGATCCCTAACATTCATTGGGAAGAACAGTGACAGTACAGTGCCTTCATAAAGCGCAGAAACCCTTTTCAAAAATTCAAACGGTTTTTTTTCAAAAATATAAAAATGAATATAAAAAAAATTTATCTCTGCTTTTATTTTTGGGACAATTTTTTACGAAACTTTGAGACCCCACAGAATCAAAATTCGTAGAAATTTTTTTTTTAAAATTTTTTTAAAATCTTAGTTTTTATATATGGGAAAAATTGTTTCCCCAAAATTTTTTTATTTTTTTTATTTTTTTTTAAAAATAAAAAAAAAAAAAATTTGAAAACCAATTTTAAAATTTTTTCAAAAAAAACCAAAAAGTTTTTTAAAAACAATGAATTATCATATGCTTTATGTCACAAGGAAATCCGGGCAAAAAAAGGGTGGGATGCAATTTAAAAATTTTATCAAAAACAGACAAATATAGGTTTTTTAATTTTTTCTAATTTTTTCCCTTTACTCTGATCAGCTTGAAAAAGGGTTTAAAGTTTATAACAAGGGGTACTAAAATACACAACATATAAATTAATTTATTTACCGTAGATTCACTTTTAAAAAAATTTACGGCGGACTCTCCCCTTAAAGGGACTACAGGGCCGCGCTGCAGGGTGCCTGCTGAGAGGAAAAACCCAGACACAGGCCCTAAACATTTCAAATCCACCCTCCCCGAGAGAGTTGGAAAAATTAGTTTTTTTTTATAAGGTCTACTTGGATCTTTTACGCCGAAAATGTTGACGCCAATTTTTTATAAAAACTTTTTTTTTTGGCGAATTTTAAAAAATTTTTTGGGGGCGAATCCGGCCTTTAAAAACTCAGATGTAGAAGATCCCAAAAAATTTTTTTGGGGAATCGCGCACTGTGCGTGAGAGGGTTTTAAACGGGTTTTGGCACTCTTTGGGAATTTAAATTTTGCTCACCAAAAAGTGCCCCGACACTAAACCACTGCCTCCCCTGTGTGACCCATGAGAAAAGTTTTTAAAGGGCGAGATAGGCGTGGTTTCTACGTGCAGAATTTTAAAGTGGGAATGTTTGTTATAAAATTTTCAGCAGAGATAGTTATGGAAAAGCTTTGGGGCAGAATTCAGCAGAGGGACATAACGATGGTGTTAGTTTTCCCCCCCCAAAAAGTGAGGGGTGAGGAGACAAGCTGCAGGGGGGACACACGCTGAGGGAAAGAGTTTAAAAAAGGGTGTTGTACAAGGGAAGCAAAGGGGTGGAGTCGAGCCCCCAAAGGGGGAAAATTTTAATTGCAATGGGAAAAAATTTTTTTAAGGGATAACCCAAAAGGGGGGCTGATTTATTGAGTGCCGTATAAATGTAGCGAGCAAATATCCTTTAGATGTGATGCATTGCCTGAATGAGGGGATGAAAACTGTTTCCCCATGAGTAGAAGAGAACCCGGTAGAAAAAGACAGTACTGAGAAATGGACTGAAATCTACAGTGCTAGTAGCTGGTAGAGATGCATGTCTTAGTGACAGGCCCCAAAGCAACTTGGGGGTGGACTCAAGGTTTTTTAAAGAAAATTGGGAAGCAAGGATGGGGAAAAGGGGGGGCAATTTTGGGGGTATGAGGCTGATGAAACAAGCCAGAGAGGGGTTAAGAAAAACATGTGAGAAACAGGACCGTGAAATTTTTTGGTAGGGAAAGGTTTTAAGTTTCCCAAACTCGGCAACACCCAAAAATTGCTAAAAGTTTTTGGATTTTTTAAAAACCCGGGAGTCCCCCAAAAAACGGCCGTAGTTTTCCGGGTCGGCCGCTAGGGGCCACCCCCACTAGGCCGCTGGGTGCCACCACCCCTAGGGCCCTTGGGGGCCACCCACTAGGCCGTTGGGTTTTTTCCCGCCGATTGTTTTTTGTTATTGTTCAGTGGTTGTGACTTAAGTTGTGTTTCACTGGTTTTTTTGTGTACTTCTAAAAGGTCTGTTATTGGATTTTTGGCTCCCAAACGGCCCGGAACCCCCTACTGGGGGAAAGGGGAAAAAAAAAGGAAGAAAAAGTTTTAACCCATTTCTGGAAAATGGAAACCTTTTTAAAAAGTTGGGTGGCTTTTTTTTCCCCCTTTAAAATTCTACGTTCTAAAAGGCGGGAAAAAAACTATTTCTTTAGAAAAAAGACCTTTTTAAGAAGTTTGGGTGGCCCTTTTTTTCCCCCTTTAAAATATTACCCTTTTTAAAAGTCGGAAAATTTCCCCTTACTGGACCGGGCCGAGGTTTTCCGAGTTTGGGAACTTCAACCTGTAGTGTGGGAAAAAAGGATAAAAGTTTTTTATTTAAATGTGATGTGGTATGAGGAGACCTGTTTTTGGGCTCTATTACTAACCCAAGTGTGGGGGCAGAAAAGGCCCAAAAAGGGGTAGGACTTTTCCCCATGAAAGAAAAACCACCATTTTTACCAGATTTTAACAGGGAAAAAAAAACTTAGGGAAAAAATGCAAACTTGCCGATATCATGAAAAATTTTTATTTTGACAATTTAAAGAAAAAATTTATTGCTAAATTCCAAAAAAAGAAAATAATAGCAAAACGCCCCTCCCCAGGGGAAAAACACAAACTTGTGATATATATTTTTAAAATATATAATATATATATATATATATATTTAAAATATATATAATATATATATATATATATTAATTTTATATATATTATATAATTATTTTTATATATATATATATATATATTATAATTTTTAATAATATTAATATAATTATATATAATATTTTAATATATATATATTATATTAATTATATATAATATTATATATATATATTATTATTATAGTAAAATATATAATATATATATATATATATATTTTTTTATAAAAATATATATATTATATATTTTATATAATTTTATAATATTGAGTAGTTTTTCTTCTTCAAACAAATTTAAAGATATAGATAAAAGGTTTTAAAAATAATTTTAGTTTGTTTTTCTTTCGATTTTTCATAAGTTCATGAAGACTGTTAAAATATATATTATATATAATATATATTAAAATATATATATATAATTATATAATATAATTAAAATATATATCAGTCTTTAAAGGGAAAGTATGATAATCGAAAAGGAAAAAAAAATAAAAATTTTTATTTTAAACCTTTTTTTCCCAATCATTAAATTTATTTTAAGAAAAAAAATTTTTTTACTCAATATTTAAGATAAAAAGTTTTCTATAAAAAAGTGAAAATAAATAAAAATAAAATTGTTGTTTTAACAAGATTCAGTTCATGAATTTGGAAATTTTCGAGCCACCAACCAGTAAAAAAAAAGTACATGTACAGAGGAACTCGCACATTTTTTTTTTAAGAGAATTTTTTCCGCTTCCTATAAACCCCCTGAATGAAACTGTGTAATAACTAAATTTATTTGTCTTAAGTAGAAATTATTTTTGAAACCCCGTGAAATAAACGCCCAAACCCGCCCCAAAAAACTTCCTAGGGAAATTCAAAAAAAAATCTAGAAAATTTGGGCAAATTTTTAATCAAGCTGCTTTACATCCTTCCCCTCCCAAAATTGTAAAACTCATACAGGGTTTTCCCCTTTTCTGACTATATAAAGGGGTTTCCCCCATTCTGAAATTTTAAAAGGGTTCCCATTATTTACTATATAGGGTTCCCATTAAATTTTGGGGCTTTTATAGGGTTCCCATTTTCTGACTATAGGGTTTTCCCCTTATTTCTGACTAATACTTCACCCCCCACACCAAATTTTTTAAATTAAAAATAATGCACTCCTGAAAGGGTTTACAATATTTGACAAGCACTGGGAACCGCATCTGAATTTCATTTAAAAAAATAAGGAAGCTCCCAAAAAGCCGTGAACCTACGTTTTAAAAAATGTTAAAAATTTTAAATTTCCATGAACTATAAAACTCCCCCATTTCTGAAACTTTACATTCAAAAAATTTGAATTAAAAAATTTTGAAAATTTGAGTTTAAAGAAACCACTACCATCCAAAAATGTACCCTAAGCTCCAATTAAAACCCTTCATCCCCCCTCGGGGGTATTTGCAACAGCAGAGGTGAGCAGTAGCACAGCAGAGGTGAGCAGTACCACAGCAGAGGTGAGCAGTAGCACAGCAGAGGTGAGCAGTACCACAGCAGAGGTGAGCAGTAGCACAGCAGAGGTGAGCAGTACCACAGCAGAGGTGAGCAGTAGCACAGCAGAGGTGAGCAGTACACGCAGAGGTGAGCAGTAGCACAGCAGAGGTGAGCAGTAGCACAGCAGAGGTGAGCAGTAGCACAGCAGAGGTGAGCAGTAGCACAGCAGAGGTGAGCAGTAGCACAGCAGAGGTGAGCAGTAGCACAGCAGAGGTGAGCAGTAGAAAAACATTATAATTTTATCGTTTTAGCCAGCGCGAATAATTATATATGAATTGAATGATTAATAGCTGCCACTTATACACCCATTGGTAAAATTTTGTTAGTGGGCTTTCACCGATTTCGAGGCCGAAACTTAGTTTTTCTGAATAGTTTTGATGTGTATTGAATGAATATTGCACTCGTTTTTGTCAGAAATAAATGTTTGTTTACAGGTGTGGGGGGATGTATGCTCCTCAAACCTTGCACTGCTTCGCACTGCCATATTATTGATCATTTTATCTTTTCTTGATATCATCCGTTACTAAACCAAACCCCACCTCTAACCAAACGTAATCTGATTTAACCTAACTTAACCGTTTCTGGGTGAAATAACGGTAGATTTTCAGTAGTACATGTAACACCATTATTATTCAATTATACCATGGGAAATGGTGTTCAAAATACTCAGAATGAAGAAATCTACATGATGATGTAGGTAAGAATCCATGGACTTTTCGAAAGCCCACTACCAAACTAATACCCACCCATTAGCCATGCAACTAGACGACACCTGGAACTGTCGCCGCTAGGAATTCTCATCGACGTCGACGGGTGTTCCAATTTTTTTCGTCAGCGAGTGTTCCTATTTTACCCGAGATTCAAGGATTAAATACCAGCAATAGCCTGAACAGTTAGGTTAGGTTAGGTTGGCCAGTTGACTATATGTCTAGGTTAGGTTAGTGAATGAGCGGGGGTGATTCCCCCCCCCCAGCTCAGCACCGAAATAATACCGACTTGACATATTACAGTAGATGGGTTAGGTTGAAATGAAAGCCTGCATTCTAGTGATTTTTGTGCTTTAAGGGGAGAGTCCGCCGTGACAATATGAAGAAAAAAAATTTAATATACGAATTAGAGTTATATGGTCTATGGCAACACCCTAGCCTTTGGCTTTCGAATGGTGGAATTTTTTTCTGTCGGACATTTTTTTAAATGCCCATAGCGAGGGGCATTAAAACTTTCAAAACTTGTAAAACAACAACAACAAAATTGAATATTTTTGGATAATTTTCCCATATATCAAAACTAAGCCTTTAAAAAAAAAAAACCATCAATCTTCAGGGTGAAGTTTGTTGCCCAGGTAACAATTCTGGAACAATTTTGGATATGAAAAATGCAACTCTTCACAACAATTTTAGGAACCAATGTCTACCTCCCCAAAGGCCTAGAAAAGAGAGAAAAGAGAAGAATGACACCGAAGAAGACAATAAACAAGGCGAGGAAGACAGACCAAGGAATGCCAGCCAAAAGCCAGGCACCTGGTGACTGTTGCTGGAACCTTGCCACCATGAGGGGCCTGGCGCCCTGACACCCTCGCCTTGGAGCCATTAATTAATACCTTTATAAGGGGGGACAAGGTGCAGATCCTTTTATGCATGCATTCATATGTGATTACTGATCCCATAACATTCATATGCAAGTAGCAGTGACAGTACAGTGCCTTCACTGCAGCGCAGAAACTTTAGCAAAACTTCAAACGCGTTTTTCTCAAAACTAGTATAAAATGAATATAAAAAATTCATCTCTGCTTTTATTTTTGGCACAATTTTCACGAAACTTTGAGACACACAGAATCAAATATCGTAGAATTTTTTTTTTAATTTTTTTAAAGTCTTAGTTTTGATATATGGGAAAATTGTCCTCAAAATTTTCTATTTTTCTATTTTTTTTTTAACAATAAAAAAAAAAAAATTCGAAAACAATTTTCAAAATATTCTCAGAACAAATAGTTGTAATAACAATGAATTATCATATGCTCATGTCACAAGGAAATCGGTCAAAAAATGGCTGAGGATGCAATTCAAAATTTCATCAAAAACAGACAAATATAGGTTCTTTAATTTTTTCTAATTTTTCCTTTCATCTGATCAGCTTGAAATGTTCATGTGATAACAAGAGTACTAATATACACAACATATAAATTATTCATGACCGTAGATGCAATTTAAAATTCACGGCGGACTCTCCCCTTAAAGGGACTACAGTCCGCGCTGACAGGCTGCCTGCTGAGAGGAAACCGAGACACAGGCCCTTATCATTTCAAATCCACCCTCACGAGAGAGTTGACAATTAGTTTATTTTATAGGTCTAGCTTGGATCTTTGACGCAGAAAATGTTGACGCAATTCTGATAAATACTTTATTTTTGGCGAATTTTAAAAAGTTTTTGGGCGCGAATCGCGTCAAAAGCTCAGATGTAGAAGAGTCCGTTTTGATGTGAATCGCGTCACTGTGCGTGAGAGGGTTAAGCGGATTTTGGCACTCTTCGGGAATTGAAATCTGCTCACCAAGAGTGCCACTGCACACTAACCACTGCCTCCCCTGTGTGACGATGAGAGAGTTTGAAAGGACGAGATAGGCGTGGTGCTACGTGCAGATAATGTGGTAGTTATAAATTAGTCAGCAGAGATAGTTATGGAAGAGCTTTGGTGCAGAATTCAGCAGAGGGACATAACGATGGTGTTAGTCAATAAGTGAGGTGATGAGGAGACAAGCTGCAGGCAGACACACGCTGAGGGAAAGAGTTACAAGAAGGCTGTTGTACAAGGCAAGCAAGGGATGGAGATCGAGCCCCAAGGGAGAATTATAGATTGCAATGAAAAGATTATTTATAGTATGAACCAATAGGTGGGCTGATTTATTGAGTGCAGTATAAATGATAGCGAGCAAATATCATTATAGATGTGACTGCATTGCCTGAATGAGAGATAGAGAAACTGTTTCTCCCTATGAGTAGAAGAGAGACCGATAGAGAAGACAGTACTGAGAATGGCACTGAACTCTACAGTGCTAGTAGCTGGTAGAGATGACATGTCTTGAGTGACAGGCCAATGCAACGTTGAGATGTGACTCAAGGTTGATGAAAGTTGGAATGCAAGGAGTGGTAGATGGGAGGGCAATGTGTGTGTATGAGGACTGATGAACACAAGCAGAGAGGTGTTAAGAACTGCATGTGAGAAACAGGACCAGTGAATTGTGTGGTAGGTACAGGTTGAAGTTCCCAAACTCGGCAACACCCAAAACTCTGCTATAGTTCTGGATTTTCCAAAACCCGGCAGATCACCCAAAACACGGCGCGTAGTTGCCGGGTCGGCCGCTAGGTGCCACCACACTAGGCCGCTGGGTGCCACCACACTAGGCCGCTGGGTGCCACCACACTAGGCCGCTTGGTTTCTCCCGCCGATTTGTTTGTTGTTATTGTTCAGTGGTGTTGTGACTGTAGAGTTGTGTACACTGTTATTTTGTGTACTTCTACAGGTCTGTTATTGGTATTATGGCTCCCAAACGTCCAGGAACACCTACTGGTGGAAGGGAAAAGAAAAGGAAGAACAATGTGTTAACTATTTCTGAGAAAATGGACCTTTTGAAGAAGTTGGATGGCTTTTTTCCCCTTAATATATCTACGTTCTAAAAGTCGGAAAATAACTATTTCTGAGAAAATGGACCTTTTGAAGAAGTTGGATGGCTTTTTTCCCCTTAATATATCTACGTTCTAAAAGTCGGAAAATTCCATTACTCGGCTCGGCCGAGGTTGCCGAGTTTGGGAACTTCAACCTGTAGTGTGAGAAAATGGATAAAAGTTGAGATGTGAAATGTGATGTGGTATGAGGAGAGCTGTTATGGTGCTCTATTACTAACCCAAGTGTGGGGACAGAATGGCAAACTGTGTAGGACTTCCTCATGAAAAGATGAAACCACCATTTCTACCAGATGAACAGAAAAAAATAGCTTAGGAAAACATGCAAACTTGCCGATATCATGAAATTTATATTAGACAATTTAAAGAAAACATTCATTGCTAATTCATTCAAACTAAAGAAAATAATAGCAAAGCGCCCCTCCCTAGGAGAACACACAAACTTGCTGATATATATATATATATATATATATATATATATATATATATATATATATATATATATATATATATATATATATATATTATATATATATAATATATATATATATATATACTATATATATATATATATATTATATATATATATATATATATATATATATATATATATATATATATATATTATATATATATATATTATAATATATATATATATATAATATATATATATATATTTATAATATATATATACTATATATATATATATATATATATATATATATATATATATATATATATATATATATTATATAATATTGAGTAGTTTTTCTTCTTCCAACAAATTAATGATATAGATAAAAGGTTTAAAATAATAATTTTAGTTTGTTTTCTTTCGATTATCATACGTTCATGAAGACTGATATATATATATATATATACTATATTATATATATATATATATATATATATATATATATATATATATATATCAGTCTTCATGAACGTATGATAATCGAAAGAAAACAAACTAAAAATTATTTTAAACCTTTTATCTATATCATTAATTTGATTGAAGAAGAAAAACTACTCAATATTTAAGATAAACAGTTTATCTATAAGAAAAGTGAAAATAAATAAACTAAAATTGTTGTTATTAACAAGATTCAGTGTTCATGAATTTGGATTTACGAGCCACCAACCAGTAAAAAAAAAGTACATGATACAGAGGAACTCGCACATTTCTTTAAGAGAATTTCCAGCTTCCTATAAACCCATGAATGATCTGTGTAATAACTAACATGATTAGTCTTAAGTAGAAATTATCTGAACCACGTGAAATAAACGCCAAACCTGCCACAAAATACTTCCTAGGGAACTTCAAAAAAAACTCTAGAATTGGACAAATTCTAATCAATGCTGCTTTACATCCTTCCCCTCACAGATATTGTACACTCATACAGGGTTCCCATTATTCTGACTATATAGGGTTCCCATTATTCTGACTATAGGGTTCCCATTATTCTGACTATATAGGGTTCCCATTATTCTGACTATATAGGGTTCCCATTATTCTGACTATATAGGGTTCCCATTATTCTGACTATATAGGGTTCCCATTATTCTGACTATATAGGGTTCCCATTATTCTGACTATATAGGGTTCCCATTATTCTGACTATATAGGGTTCCCATTATTCTGACTATATAGGGTTCCCATTATTCTGACTATAGGGTTCCCATTATTCTGACTAATACTTCACCCTCCACACCATTCTTTATTAAACATAATGCACTCACTTGAAAGTTCACACTATTCTGACAAGCACTGCAACCTGCATCTGAATTTCATAAGAAAATAAGGAAGCTACAAGAAGCCGTGAGACCTACGTGATTTAAAATAATGTAAATTTAATTACCATGAACTATAAAACTCACATTCTGAAACTTTACATTCAAAATTTGAACTAACATTTAGATATTTGAGTTGAAAGAAACTCACTACCATCAAACTGTACCATAAGCTCCAATAAACCATTCATCCACTCGGCTGGATATTCACTGCTGTGCGTGTGTGTGTGTGAATCCCTCCAAGTCTGGGCTCGGCTGACATCCAACAGACCTGAAAGATAAACAAAATTTTTTATCAAGAAAAGCCCCTCAAACAAAGGACTCTGTTTTCCTGTTGTCTGTAAATGTTTTCCTGTTGTCTGTAAATGAACAAATAAGTAACTATGAACCAATTCCTGACACTAGCAAAATACATTAGTAACTACGTACAATTATAAGCTGCCTTTAAACCTACAGCTTCACCTTAACAGTCGGAATCCCTAAATTAAACTTGATAATTCATTTCAAGTTATATTTTTTTAAACTTTTTTCCCCCATTAAACATACAGAAGTCTCATCATAAGAACATAAGGAAGCTACAAGAGGCTGTGAGACCTACATGTGGTAGTTCCTGTTACTTAACACTACCTACATCCAATTTTCCCCATCCATAAAATTGTCCAGCCTCCTTTTAAAATTAGTTATGCCTAGTAATTGATATCTGTTCCCTCCATGTCATTCATTGTTTAAGTAATGGAAATGTTGATAAGCTCCTGTTTTAGCTATTAAGTAAACAGAATAAAATACTCCATCCTCTACCTCATAGTTGATATGCTGCCTAAGTTACCTCATTTTTCAGCTATTAAGTAAACATAACAATACTCTTACTCTCTTGGGGAGGCGGTAGCAGAGTGGTTAGCGTCTCCGAGTGGCGTTCTCGGTGACCCGAGTTCAATCCCGAGCGAGACATATAAATCAACTTAAAATCTTTCTGTACCGTCGAGTGGCCTAAGAACACCCACATCAATCAATCAATCATTGGGGGCATACGCCGGGGGGCGCGTCGCCTCGCCCACCCTACGACGCCACTCCCGGAGGTCACCACGCGCGAGTTCCCATGCAGGCTCCTTTCCCATACCAAGCAGCTCTGGACAAGAAACAAGGTGCTGCCCATTAACTCTACCTTTGATAGCGAGTGCATGGGAGGTCACAGGGGGCGGCATGAGCCTCTAATCACAGGTGTCACTATAACAATCCTGCCTGTGCCACCACGGGCGAGGGCCAACCATCACAGCCCTCAAGTGCGCCTCCAGGGCCTACCATCCCACCCCTGGAGCTCACTGCCTACACGCACTATAAGCATAAAGGTAAAAAATATATATAATAAATAAATAAATCCTCTACCTTATAATTGATAGGCTGCCTATGTTGCCTCATTTTTCAGCTATTAATTAAACAATACAATAATCTATACCCTACCTTATAAAACATAGGCTCCAGACTGCTCCATCGATGCAATAGAGTAAAATTTGCTTCTCCAGTTGCTGCAACATTGCAGTGGTACAAGACTGCTCAAGGCTGCCATGCCACACACGCCACCCAGCGGCGGGACACAGGCCTGGAAGGTGGGCTGTAAATAACGGTGTAAGAGAGGCTGTGAATAGAGAGAGTATATAAGAGTTAGTCATAAGAGTGGCTGGCTGCTTTGGTGAATAAGTTTGAATCAGAGTTTTAGAGTTCGCCAAGATGTCTACACCCATAACTGAAGCTTCTGTTTGACAATTAATGCGTTGCCTCTTGTGAAAAGTCTTAAACTGAACTTTGAACTATACTTTCCTGAACATTCTGAAAGTAACATTCTGATAATAAAGCTTGTGGTTCTATTGACTCGGCATGCTGAGATGAGTGGCACTTCTCCAGACAAGGAGTGGCAATGCAATGTGACCTGTAGGTAAATATGTACAAGAATCAGATAGAAAAACACTAAAAATGAGGAGGAACCAATTCTTAGTATGAGAGTAGGGAAGGAACACCGAGGTGATGGATGGGCCGTGAAGCCATGACCAGAGCTACGGTAGATAACACTAGTCGCCACTTGCAGTGATGTCGCCAGCCGCCATATATTAGGAATTATAGCATCACTACTGATTTTTGTGCCACTGAAGATGATACACAGTAGTTTATTATATCATGACTGTATAATCTACCCTGTTTCAGCGTTGATTTATGCTTTGTATCTCCAAGTATAGACGGTTTCAAATTTCGCTACTCGTTTTTTTGCGGGATATGACAGACAGCAGCTGACGGGAGGACAAACACTGGCTGGCGATCTTACCACCACTACCAACGTCGCCACTCACCTTTGATATTTTTGTAATTTGTTCATTTATAGCCATGATATGATATAGATGAAGACAAAATGAGACTCCAGATAGCCCCTTCTAACTTTCCTGAAATCATGGATCAACATGTATTAACACTATCAAACGTCCGTAAATCATTAAGAAACTTTATCCTGGCGACTTTAGTGTTATGTACGGTGCATGTAGAGAGGGGCTTCCACACTGTACAGGCCACTTCTTTATGTGTTATTGTTGTAGTTTTCCTTATGTCATTCAATTATACGGACAGTAAATGATGAACTTGAACTTCTTCCCTGGCTATCTCAACCTAGCCTGCCACTTGCTGCCCTACAGTTCATGACAGTGACACACACACTCTCCCACAGGCAAAAAGAGGCAGTAGCAAAAAGAGACAGAGGAAAGTATTCGATGGGAAATGAATGGATAATCAAAACAAAGGTCGAAAAAGATCTGGGAGTATGGATTACGGACAATTTGTCACCAGAGAAGCATATAAACAAGATCACAGGAGATACATATCAGTTGCTGAGGAATATAAGAATGGCATTCAAATATCTGGATGAAGAGATGATCAAGAAATTGATAACATCTCTGATTAGACCAAGGTTGGAATATGCGGCAGTGATTGGGTCACCACATAAAAAGAAGGATATAAGGAAGATTGAGAGAATACAAAGAGCAGCCACAAAAATGGCCCCAAAGGCCCTGAGAGATTTAACATATGAGGAAAGACTTTCAAGACTAAAACTCCCAACTCTTGAGAAAAGAAGAGAAAGGGGAGATTTTATAGCAGTGTATAGAGCATCAATGGGTCTGGAAAAAATTGATGAGATCTGTTTGTGTGGGACGACAGAAGTACAAGAGGTCATGAGAAGAAATTGAAAAGGACAACATGCAAGAGGGACATAAAAAAATACAGCTTCCCGTATAGAAGCATAGAAGCCTGGAACAACCTTGATGCAAAAGTGATTAATGCAAGAAGTATTCAGGACTTTAAGGCAAGCTGGATAATAGTAGATTTGGCGACGGGACAGTACGAGCATAACGCTTTTCCTGTATGTTACAACTAGAATATAGATATACACATGGAAAGCCGATAGCCAGTCAAAGGTTTCCAATTTTTCTATTTTAAAAGTCACAATCAACGCCATGTGCCTCCATGGTGTAGTGGCCGGTGCACCGAGTTACAGATAGACGGGCCCGGGTTGGAATCCCAGCCAGGGCATTCGGCATGCAGCCCACCCATCATATACCCTCATCTATATATCTATATCTCTATCTATCTATCTCTATATATAATCTTACAATCAGCCCACTAAGTCAAGTTTAATTAAATAAGTCTTGAAACAATAGATTAAATTTAGAAGAAAAAAAAGTAAAATACGTACCATAAACTAGAATTTTGAAAACTTAATTCTTACAATACTTAAATCATTACTAAAAGTTATGCTGCCCTAAAACAGTCTTCCTTCAGCTCAAATAGACATCAAATACATATATGATCTTTCTATATCCTAAAGGTTTCTTACAAATACAAGAGATGCAGTCAAAGGTGCAAGACTTCATAAGATTTTTTTGTCCAATGCTCGTCAAAATAATGGGAACTCAAATGCCAGTGTGTATTATCAAGACTATAAAAGTGATGCTCTTGTATTCAAAGTATTTCAGTCAGAATAACGTGAACCCTTGGTGCGGATATCCTTGAAGAGAAGGAAGGCAGCGCTGGTCAACACTTGAACCAGAGTCTTGAGAGGTGCCACAGAAGTTATTGGAATGGACTCTGCTGTCAAGTATGTAGTCAGTGGGGAGGCAATAGGGCGCTTTCAAAGGAGGCTGGATAATTGCATGGATGGGGATGAAAGGTGGATGTAGGTAGTGTTAAGTAACAGGAACTACCTCGTGTAGGTCTCTCAGCCTCTTGTAGCTTCCTTATGTTCTTATAAAGCATTTTTGTGTTAGATATCTCTGATCTCAAGTGTTCTGTGCTTCTTACGTACTTTTTGTCCTCCCTGTGCTTATGATATCTCCTACAACATCATGGCACAAATAAGCTGAGGAAAGGAGGCTGGTCTATCTCTCAAAGAAATCTTCAAGTTACTGTCTGTATCTTGCACTTCTGTTTTCAAGTAGCTACCTTAATAAGCGTAGGGAAAATACCAGCTGCCAAGGATTAGCCGAGGCGCCCAAGGAAAACAATCAAACTTACTGGTAACATCATAAAACTTGAAGCAAATAATCCCGAGATATTCAGTGGGCTGTCCGTAAGCACGGTATTGCGTCCTGATCATGACCCCCGTATTTGTACTTCCAATAAATGATTGAATTATGTATACAAGGGCCTCGCCACATCAATAAATAACTCTCATAAATGCCTCAAAGACCGGCCGGAGAATGACTACCAGCTTCCCCAAAGAAAAATTTTAATAAAAAAAAAAAAAAACTCAAATGAAACTAAATACTTTGGGAGCCCTGCGGACTCTCTTACAACACAGAAGGTCAGGTCAAGTGGCAAAAAAAGGCCAAGTTAAAAGCCTAACTGTGTCGTAACGGAAAAGGGATTCAATGCCGTTCATAAATGGTAAGTAATCTCATTTTTTTTTTAAGTGACTCAGTTGACGGCAGTAGAAGTATTGAGCGTGAAATATGACAGAATCAAAATAAACTATGACTAAACTTATTAACGATGCAATGACTAGGCCCGTTAGTCAAGGGTTGGTGTGGTCACTACTTAAAGGTTCACTAAATCAATAACACTTAACAATGTAGCGAGTGACCAACATTACGCACTTCTTTGCCTTCTCCATGGAGTAAGACACAAGCAGTCTTTCCTTAAGGCAGGACACCCTTCTTAAGGCAGGACACCCTTCTTAAGGCAGCCTCCCGGCCACGTCACTCACGCCACTGTAAATATATAAAGGTAACTCAATAATTGACTTAAAACTCAATCTATATGAAATTATCTACATATAATCTATCTATATAATTATCAATCCATCTTACTTAATCTATAATTATGATCTATGAAATGACCCCAAGGCAACCAAGTCATCACTAAATAAATAGTTCCCCAATTATTTACTTTAGTAACTAAGTCCATTATGAAATTAAAATAGTCCCAAGGCAAGCAAATCACAGCACTGCAAATCAAAGCACCTTAATTATTGATTTACCCTCAATCTATAAAAAATTACTCTAATTTATCTATCTATTTTAATCTATAATCCATATGAAATGACCCCAAGGCAACCAAGTCATCACTAAATAAATAGTTCTCAATTATTTACTTAAGAACTAAGAAACTAAATCTATTATGAAATGACTATGTATAATCTATCTATCTGACTATTATCTATATAAAAATACTCCCAAGGCAAGTCAATAGATCACCACTGGAAATATAGCTACCGCAATTATTGAAGTGCACTCAAGCTATAGGCAAGTAAGACTAGACATTGAAGGTAAGTAGTTCCAATAGCTAGGAATAAATATGTGTAGTCTGCTAAAGACACTCCATTCTGAAGTGGCAGCTCACGCAAATCCCATCACTAAATAAAGACACCTTAATTATTGAAGTCTACTCCATCTACAGGAAATTAAGGCTATATACAGCAGTAGTTCACATAGCTAGGAATAAATGTGTAGTCTGCTAAAGACACTAATTGGAAGTGGCAGCTCACGCAAATCCCATCACTGAATAAAAGTAACTGATTGACCGCAGTCTGTAATATCAGTCACACTATAGACAGCAGAGGTCAGTAGTAAAAATGGCTATGAATAAATAATTTGTCAGATAAGGATACTGAATTCGGAAGTGGGAGCTCAACGCAAAATTTATAAGGAAATTGTTGTATTAGGTGAAGATATAATATATAAAGTATCATAGAAGTGAAGAACTTATATATTTATACTGGAGAATCTCAACTACAGTCTATAAATGGCTATGAATCATAATTTTAAGTCTGAGAAACCCCTCATTTGAAATCCCGGGCATTGACTAGGATAATACAACCACCGTCTCAAAACTCATTACCAGGTATGGGGGAAAGTTACCACGACTGTACCAACACTGTGGCTTTATGGGAGGAGAGATTACCCATTACCACAACTCTGCTTTAAAGGGAGAAGGGCAAATTACCATTAAAACTGAAGCCTTATTGGGGGGGGGGGAGCAATAATTACCACAAATGAGCCACTTAATGGGAGAGGGTGGGGGGGAGAGTTTAAATTAAGATGTGTAGTATTCCCTTCTCCTGGCATCAACCATCAGTAAGCAGCAAGGGGGCAAGATTTTTCACCTCTTTAATAGACGATGTACCTTAACTGCCTCACCCACACGAAGCACTGACTATCAGGAAGAGTGGCGGCGGGGTTACCTCTTGTCCTGTGTGTGTGCGTGCGTGTGTGTGTGTGTTGTGTGCGTGCGTGCGTGCGTGCGTCGTAACTGAAACTACTAAGTAAAAAGGGACTAATATGACAGTGCCTCAGTAAAGTAGTTCTCTCGTGTTCTTAACTATAGTGGTGTGGCATAGTAAAGGCATTGGTAGTATCGTTTGCATGTGTGTGCGTGTGCTTGTATGTGTATGTGCGTGTGCTTGTATGTGTGTGGGTGCGTGTGGCGTGCGTGTGTTGAGAGGTTAAGTCTAAACCACCACGGTCACACTAACGACTGTTCCACCCTCCCTCCACGCACTACCTCGGCTGCCACGTCACCACCTGAAACACAACGAAAACGACCCATTAACACTACATACTAACCTCCGTAGTATTATTATAACACTAGAATGTACACTAGAACACATCAAAGCAATGACTATATAGAAAGATAACTGTACACGCCTTTTCATTGCCACGTCTCCAGCTGAAACTGAAATAAAACATTCAATGAAAAACACTGTACATACATCATTATTATAACACTTTATGTACACTACTAACACATCAAAGCAATGACTATATATCAATAACACGACAGTATACACACACACACACACCTTTAACCTGCCAAGTCTCCAAGTCTCCAGCTGAAACAGGACGAAATCCCATCACTAGGTAGCCACACACAACACTACACCAGCTTCCTTATAACTCTTTTAACACATGTATTTGCACACTATAACATAACTCAATGACTATATACACTCTGGCAGCAGCACAGACACACCTTACCTGGACGACACGTGGAGGCAGACTGACAGTAGCCCACTCCTGCCACACCAGCCTAGAGTCAGGCAGGTAGTGGAGACACCACGCTGAGGTTTCGGGGAGTCACTGGGTCGCCTTGTTAACCCCTTGAGGCCCAGAGCGTAATTTCCATTGTAATTTGGGTACCATTAGACAATTTTTAGTGACTATAAGCATTATTTTATATATATGACCTGTTTAGTATCCTTGTCCACTAACTAATTTGGTATATTCAGTTGTTTTTCGTAATGATATGGCTCAAAAACACACACTTTTGTATGGCCAAGGAAAGATCTGGGCGTGAAGGGGTTAACATTTAGTCCTTGGTGCCCTGACGCCTTAACAAGGGATTCACCCTCAGGGAGAGTATTCTCGTCTGGGTGCAGAGAATACAGTAGATTTAAGGGTTAAAATATATGACTCTAAAGGTGGCTGTAGGCAGTGTTAAGTAACAGGAACTACCTCGTGTAGGTCTCCCGGACTCATAAGAACATAAGAAAATAAGGAAGCTACAAGAGGCCGCGAGACCTACACATGGTAGTTCCTGTGAATATATGAATGAAAGTACAGTAAAACCTCTCATATTCGTACTAATTGGGCCAAGGAGTGGTCCGAGTAATGCAAGGATCCGAATAATGGGGGGATTATTATATGTGGGATATGGAAAAAAAAAAAAAAAAAAAAAAAAAAAAAAAAAAAAAAAAAAAAAATTATCGGTGAATATTTAGCTAGGAAATTTTGACCCCTTAAGGTGTCCGAATAATGTCAAAGTCCGAATAATGAGGCTCCGAATACGAGAGGTTTCACTGTATATATAAATACTGATCAGGCACTGGCAGGCACCCTGATGATTGATTGATGAGTGAACGCCGACAGTAGAATTGGAAGCGTATCATCGGCCGTCTAGCCTCGTAACACACTCCGCTAAAAACTGACGTTAAACAGAAAGAAGAAAGAAATCTCACCCTTCTCTTGTAGCTTCCTTATGTTCTTATGTACTCAGATGATATAATATTACGGTTACTAAGTAGTGGTAGTGGTTAATAACGACATGCCAATATGACATTAACCCTTCACGCCCGGATCTTTCCTTGCCTATATAAAATTGTCTATTGTTAGCCATTATATAACAAAAAGTACCTAAATATACCAAATGAGTTAGTGGTCAAGGATACTAAACAGGTCATAGCTATAAAACTTTGCTTATAGTCACTAAAAATCGTCTAATGGTTGTCCTATTACAATGGTAATGACGTTCTGGGCCTCAAGGGGGTAACAAGGGATTGGCCCTTATAGCCACACGTACACCGCCTTCTGGGTCAATGTAATACAGTAGATTTAAGGGTTACAATATATGACTTAGATGAAATAGTGTTGCAGTTGAAGGTTTAAGAAATAGTTTGGAATGACTCAGTGTTTGGGAACCGTTGTCATGGCGAAGGTTGTCACGGTGGGACTATAAGACTGTAGGTTGAAGGCTATGATGTTATATTACACACATGGAAATAATGGTTATATATATAATAATAGTGTGAGTGGAAATAAATAGTTGAAATGGTCTGGAATATATCAGGGAACTATACTCAGTTTTTTTAACGAGGTGATAAATGCTGCCCCCTTGCTGCTTACTGCCTGATATTGGATGCCAGGAGAAGGGAATACTACACTTCTTCTTAATAGTAGCTGTATTTTATCATAGTACATCATTTTAACCATGAGACCTTAAGATAAATTGAATTTTCGCCTCGTAAAAAAAATAGACCATAGATCTGAATTAATATCATGACAAGGGTCGTTTAAGTCTGTGTGTGTGTGTGTGTGCGTGTGTGTGTGTGTGTGTGTGTGTGTGTGCGAGTGTGTGTGTGTGCGTGTGTGTGCGTGTGTGTGCGTGTGTGTGTGTGTGTGCGTGTGTGTGTATGGAGGTCACCAGTGATAGTTTAAAGGCCAGTAACTGTTATTCATACAGGAGAAAGATAATGCTTCTAAGATTCGTAACACAACTATGAGAATATATATTAAGAATAGATTATATTAGAATATATTATATAAAGAATATATTAGAATAAGATATATATATAATATCATAAATACACACATTCTCTCTCTCTCTCTCTCTCTCGTTTTTTTTTTCTTCTTAGGCGGCCTGTTTTGCTACCATTAGTTCACTTACCATAATTTGCCTTTAGGTTCATATAGCTCACGCTCAATGAATGGCCTGTATAATTATAATGTATATATGTTTCTTGTACTATATATTTAAGGCCAATAAACAATCAATCTCTATCACACATTCTCTCTCTCTCTCTGAAGTAATGTGTTCACTGCTATGGCGATGACAATCAATCCATCCATCATTGGGGGCATACGCCGGGGGGCGCGTCGCCTCGCCCACCCTACGACGCCACTCCCGGGGGTCACCACGCGTGAGTTCCCATGCAGGCTCCTTTCCCATACCAAGCAGCTCTCGACAAGAAACATCAACTTGCCCCAGCCACGAGCCTTGTGGGCGCCCCCTTGGCCTCCTCCACGCCGGATTGTCTCTTACAGATACAACCCGATGGGAAGGATCGGTTTCAGGGTAGCGTGCCACATGCCCATATAGCCCAAGTTGCTGCTGGCGGACTATGCAGGTAATAGGCCTCGATTCAGTCTCATGGTGCAATCGCTGATTTGACACGTAATCATCCCAGCGATACCCCATGATTCTGCGAAGACACTTATTACCAAAGGCATTGATTCGTCTCTTCAAGTCACAATTTAGTGTCCATGTCTCACAACCATAGAGTAAGACAGGGATCACAATCGACTTGAAGATCCGGATCTTTGTCCTCCTGCACAGGTACCGACAATGCCAAATACTCCCGCTGAGCGAGTCCATAACACCGTGGGCTATGCCAATAGCCATAAGGCTTCTTGACGTGACCCGCCGTCATTATGGACTGCGCTACCAAGGTATGTAAAACTTTCCAAGATCTCAATGTCCTCGCCACACGCATGAACAGACTGTACTGCTTCATCTAGTAAGTCTCCAAACACCTGGACCTTGGTCTTGAGCCAGGAGACCTCAAGTCCCAAAGGCTTTGCCTCCTCGTGCAGCGCCTCGAGAGCCATCACCAGGACCTCCAGCGACTCAGCAAAGATTACTGCATCATCGGCAAAAACAAGATCAGTGATCTTGGTGTTGCCGACGGATGCTCCACAATCCCTTTGATCTACAACCTTGTCCAATACCCAGTCCATACAAGCGTTGAAAAGTGATGGGGCAAGGACGCACCCTTGCCTCACTCCTGTATTCACAGGAAAGAAGCTGGATACACCTGCCCCACACTTCACAGCACTCTCAGTCCCAGAATACAGACCAGTTATCAAACCAATAGTCCTTGCAGGAATCCCTCGAAGTCGCAGAAGATCCCAGAGTGACTCACGATGCACTGAGTCAAACGCCTTCTTGAGATCAACATAGGCTGCAAGCATCCCCTGTCGAAACTCACGTCGGCGTTCCACCAGGACACGAAGCACTAGGATACGGTCCGTTGTTGACTTACCAGGCGTGAACCCAGACTGCTGAGGTCTCTGATGCTTCACCAGATGACTGCGAATTCGTGTCAGCAATAGATGGGCAAGCACCTTGCCTGGTACGCTGAGCAGTGTAATACCGCGGTAATTGTTGCAGTCCTGACAGTCCCCTTTCCCTTTCCAGATAGGGACGACCAGCCCCCTTTTCCAGTCAGGAGGAATGGTACCCGATTGCCACACGGCAGTCAGGACAGCATGCAACCCGCGGATCATGGCCTCACCCCCAGCTTTGAGGAGCTCCGCACTGATATTACAAACACCAGCTGCCTTTCCACCCTTCAACTTTGCTACAGCCTCTCTGACTTCGTCAAGAGAGGGTGCGGTTTCGTCAATGGGAGGATCGGCATCCACTGCCTGTAACCCAGTGGTGTGAAGCTGCTCAGTTGGAGGGTCCACCGTGGACCCACTCCCACCACTAAATTATAGACCAGGGGCCAGATGCTGAGAGTGAGGTAGGGCGCCCTATCCACTAGGGCGCCTGTGGTAAGGCGAAACGCCCTCCCACCGCAATGCTCAGTCGAGACTGCTGCCTTAGTGGCACCGCTAAAGGCGCTGAAAACTAAGGCATGGTCAGACCCTGACTTAGTGAGCTGCTGTGGGCCTTTGACAGACATTCATCTTCTGTTTATAAAGCAAATACAGCCTTGTTTCAGTTCCTACAACGTAACAATTGGTGTTTACGTATTAATAGTGTTGCAAGGTGTGTATGAATTAGAGAGAACTGCAACTCCGAAATGCCAGTGGTCGCTGGCAGTTTTAACTCACAATTTGGTGAAAAGTTGGTCAACTTGAAAGAAAAATATGGGCTTACTCCACTGCACTTAAAACACAAAAGTATAATATTAAGAACGATTTTCTTCTATATGTATATTGTATAGAAGCCTGAGTCTGTAAAACATGTATTTAACCAAATAACCAAGTAGGTTATAGTTGAGGAGGCGAGGTAAATGTTACTCTATGATATTATATAGTCAATAACGTATGTTTAGAAGTTATCTATACCTAGGCAGTCATATTTTCCTGTTATTATTGTGTATCAATCAGATAGAAAGCCTAGAAGTGCAATGAGTCGACGCGTGAAGTGGCAATGTTTTGATTCAATCTCCCCGCCACAATCTCCCCGCCCACCACTCCCCGCCGCGGCACGTCGCCTCCACAATTATAACCTACATTGTCGCAGAAACAAGCCGATTTCGGCATTCTTTATTCTTCGTTTTTCCAAGGCATTGCTTATTGTATTTTGACAAGCGTTTGCCAGACGCAGCAGTACTGTCTTAGAAAACAGTGTGAACATCACCCAAATTTTACATGCCACAATATACATGTAAAAAAATATATTAAGCTTTGCTACTCGAGGCGAGTAATTTGCATTAAATTGCTATTATAGAACGTTCCATCGTAATGCATGTCATCCATATAATTAGTAGAACAACAGAAGAACTATATTTTTTGGTATTCAGATGCGGTGCATCAATGTTTATCGCGAAATTAATTTATGAAAAATATTAGTCGCGGAGCCAAAACACAGTAGACCAACCTTTGAGTTAAAACTGCCAGCGACCACTGGCATTTCTCGAGTTGCAGTTCTCTCTAATTGATCGTGCAAGACTAATGCGGCATTATAGGGTGTTATATGCTGGTGATAAGAAATGTTGTGTTGTGTGTTGGTTAGGGGCGGGCGGCGGGCGGCAGGTGCTCCGCCCGCACTAAAATGTTGTGCTATTACACGGTATTATCATACTACCAGATGATATTTAGGACAGCTGAACATAGTATCATCTTCACGAGACATTAGTGCATATCATGAATGCATAAAACTTGCAGTAAACTATACCTATAATAAGATAATGAGAGCAAAATGAAATCGTGTATAAACTTTTTTTTCACCTTTTTTTATTCATCTTCTCCTTATTCCTGGAATGTTGCTTGCATTAAATTTTCACTCACTGTCCCGGAATCGGCACACCTTAACGATTATCATGGTGTATGGCACGTCCTAATGCAAAAATATATAAGTGGTCAAAACCTGCGTTGAACGTCAAACTTGTGATGAAACAGCTTATGGCGGGGGAGAGCGGTGTGTCCTTGCCATAAGTGCTTGGTTAGGGAGGGAGGGACAACATTCCTTGCTTCAGCAGAGACGTGTTCAAGCCTTGTGATTGGTCGAAGCTGCTTAAGCAGCGCTCAGATAGGCAACGTGATTGGCTAGTAGGATTCTCGGACCACGCCATAGGCTTTGGAGGTGTAAGGCAGTGCAAAAGCGCCTGAACTTTCGACTGTACATGGGCTTTAGTCGGTGCCTTAGCCGGGCCGTTACAAAAGCGCCTGAAGACGGGTAAGGCGCTCTTTTCGCCTTACCTCTATGGCACTTCTCAGCATCTCCCCCCAGTGTTATTGACTAGTACAGTATGCAAGATATGTGAGAAAAAAATAAAGAAGCAATGGACGAAATATTAGGAAAACGAAGGTATAATAACAGACCGGCAGTATGGTTTTAGGAAAAAGAGATCATGTGTTACTAACTTAACAAGCTTTTACTCAAGATTAATTGATATAACACAGGAAGAGATGGATGGATAGATTGTGCATATCTAGGTCTAAATAATGCATAGAAATGCATCAAAATGAGAAGCTACTTTGGAAATTGGAATATATAGGAGTAATCAAAGGTTTGATCAAAACCTGGATGGAGAGTTATCTGAGAGGAAGCGAAATGAAAACAGTAGTGATGGATGAAAAATCTGAATGGATAAAAGTATTTAGTGGGGCACCACAGGGATCTGTTTTGGCAACAATAATGTTCATGATTTATATCAATAACATGACTGATGAAACTAAAATTTATATAAGTTTGTTTGTGGATGATGCAAAAACATTGAGAAATATATATATATATATATATATATATATATATATATATATATATATATATATATATATATATATATATATATATATATACAGTATATATATGAGGGCCTCCGCATCGCCTCCGCATCGAAAAAGGGTCAAGCGACACCACGGCCGTTTTGGTGATTTCACCATATAGCACTATTTACGCCCTTCCTCTGCCAGTTGGAAGTGGAGAAGACCCCCTTACCACACTGGCAATAGGGTTGCAAGTCGTATTCAGTACAACATTGCTGTATCCGAAAGGGCGTCAGGTGCCTTGGCTCAGGCATTTGTCCACATCGAAAGGGTATCATCTCCCGTTCAGTGAGTGAGGCTGGTTGTGGGAGGGCTAGTGGTGGTGGGGTTTAAGCGGGGTAGGGAATTCAGCCAATCAGCGCGCGCTAGGCGCGTGACGTTCTGCGCTTGGTGCGTGACGTGGCGCTGTGAGTGGCCTGGAGCCGCTCGCCATCTTTGTATCCCTTTAGTTGTGTTTACAAACAGGACGCGTAATAAGGATCTTGTAACTTTTTGCCTTATACTCGTCATAATTCGTGGATTACCTGCATAATAGTGATACTACGATGGCATCTAAGGATGGTGATCATGGTGAGTGTGTTGCTGGTCCTTCTGGATCACAGAAAAGTATGAAAAAGCGGCTCTTTTATGGTGGTGTTAGAGCCGATGCGTGCAGTGATGAAGGTCAGGTTGATGATCCATGTTATCTGCCTGAAGAAAAAAGTGTTTCTGGTGATAGTGCTGATTCTGATTCCTCGGGAAGTGATGGTGATGGTGGTGGTGATGCGGAAGGTGACGGTGAGGGTGCGGGTAGTGATGGTGGTGATGGTGGTGGTGATGCGGAAGGTGACGGTGAGGGTGCGGGTAGAGCTGGTGGTGATGGTGGTGGTGACGCAACAGGTCGTCGTGGCAGGAGGAAGCGTGACACCGGTAAGCACGTAGAAAAGAAAGGATGGGTTAGGGTGCGTAATGTGGAAAAGTGGGCCCAGGAGGTTGCTAAGAAAAAACGTAACCTTGGCCGTGAATATGTGAGTTACGGCATGAAAAAAGTGATGGAACCACGCAAGGTAGGCCCTCCCTGCAAAGATGGTTGCTTTGACAAGTTGGGGAGGCAGGTTATTGACCAGATTTTTAGTGATTCCTGGGCAATTGGTAATTATAACCAGCAAAATGCTTATCTCCAGTCCATGACACACAACATTGCTAAGAAAAGGAAGTGTAGGACAGCAGAGGTGAGCAGTAGCACAGCAGAGGTGAGCAGTAGCACAGCAGAGGTGAGCAGTAGCACAGCAGAGGTGAGCAGTAGCACAGCAGAGGTGAGCAGTAGCACAGCAGAGGTGAGCAGTAGCACAGCAGAGGTGAGCAGTACCACAGCAGAGGTGAGCAGTAGCACAGCAGAGGTGAGCAGTACCACAGCAGAGGTGAGCAGTAGCACAGCAGAGGTGAGCAGTAGCACAGCAGAGGTGAGCAGTACCACAGCAGAGGTGAGCAGTAGCACAGCAGAGGTGAGCAGTAGCACAGCAGAGGTGAGCAGTAGCACAGCAGAGGTGAGCAGTAGCACAGCAGAGGTGAGCAGTAGCACAGCAGAGGTGAGCAGTAGCACAGCAGAGGTGAGCAGTAGCACAGCAGAGGTGAGCAGTAGCACAGCAGAGGTGAGCAGTAGCACAGCAGAGGTGAGCAGTACCACAGCAGAGGTGAGCAGTAGCACAGCAGAGGTGAGCAGTAGCACAGCAGAGGTGAGCAGTACCACAGCAGAGGTGAGCAGTAGCACAGCAGAGGTGAGCAGTAGCACAGCAGAGGTGAGCAGTAGCACAGCAGAGGTGAGCAGTAGCACAGCAGAGGTGAGCAGTAGCACAGCAGAGGTGAGCAGTAGCACAGCAGAGGTGAGCAGTAGCACAGCAGAGGTGAGCAGTAGCACAGCAGAGGTGAGCAGTACCACAGCAGAGGTGAGCAGTAGCACAGCAGAGGTGAGCAGTACCACAGCAGAGGTGAGCAGTAGCACAGCAGAGGTGAGCAGTAGCACAGCAGAGGTGAGCAGTACCACAACAGAGGTGAGCAGTAGCACAGCAGAGGTGAGCAGTAGCACAGCAGAGGTGAGCAGTAGCACAGCAGAGGTGAGCAGTACCACAGCAGAGGTGAGCAGTAGCACAGCAGAGGTGAGCAGTAGCACAGCAGAGGTGAGCAGTACCACAGCAGAGGTGAGCAGTAGCACAGCAGAGGTGAGCAGTAGCACAGCAGAGGTGAGCAGTACCACAGCAGAGGTGAGCAGTACCACAGCAGAGGTGAGCAGTAGCACAGCAGAGGTGAGCAGTACCACAGCAGAGGTGAGCAGTAGCACAGCAGAGGTGAGCAGTAGCACAGCAGAGGTGAGCAGTAGCAGCAGGGCAAGAGGGGTGAGCAGTAGCACAGCAGAGGTGGAGCGCAAGGTAGCACACAGCAGAGGTGAGCAGTAGCACAGCAGAGGTGAGCAGTAGCACAGCAGAGGTGAGCAGTAGCACAGCAGAGGTGAGCAGTAGCACAGCAGAGGTGAGCAGTAGCACAGCAGAGGTGAGC
The DNA here is from genome assembly GCA_016584305.1 of Chionoecetes opilio. Taxonomy (NCBI): domain Eukaryota; kingdom Metazoa; phylum Arthropoda; class Malacostraca; order Decapoda; family Majidae; genus Chionoecetes; species Chionoecetes opilio. Next base: position 47,192 of record JACEEZ010022269.1, read on the forward strand.
AGTAGCACAGCAGAGGTGAGCAGTAGCACAGCAGAGGTGAGCAGTAGCACAGCAGAGGTGAGCAGTAGCACAGCAGAGGTGAGCAGTAGCACAGCAGAGGTGAGCAGTAGCACAGCAGAGGTGAGCAGTAGCACAGCAGAGGTGAGCAGTAGCACAGCAGAGGTGAGCAGTAGCACAGCAGAGGTGAGCAGTAGCACAGCAGAGGTGAGCAGTAGCACAGCAGAGGTGAGCAGTAGCACAGCAGAGGTGAGCAGTAGCACAGCAGAGGTGAGCAGTAGCACAGCAGAGGTGAGCAGTAGCACAGCAGAGGTGAGCAGTAGCACAGCAGAGGTGAGCAGTAGCACAGCAGAGGTGAGCAGTAGCACAGCAGAGGTGAGCAGTAGCACAGCAGAGGTGAGCAGTAGCACAGCAGAGGTGAGCAGTAGCACAGCAGAGGTGAGCAGTAGCACAGCAGAGGTGAGCAGTAGCACAGCAGAGGTGAGCAGTAGCACAGCAGAGGTGAGCAGTAGCACAGCAGAGGTGAGCAGTAGCACAGCAGAGGTGAGCAGTAGCACAGCAGAGGTGAGCAGTAGCACAGCAGAGGTGAGCAGTAGCACAGCAGAGGTGAGCAGTAGCACAGCAGAGGTGAGCAGTAGCACAGCAGAGGTGAGCAGTAGCACAGCAGAGGTGAGCAGTAGCACAGCAGAGGTGAGCAGTAGCACAGCAGAGGTGAGCAGTAGCACAGCAGAGGTGAGCAGTAGCACAGCAGAGGTGAGCAGTAGCACAGCAGAGGTGAGCAGTAGCACAGCAGAGGTGAGCAGTAGCACAGCAGAGGTGAGCAGTAGCACAGCAGAGGTGAGCAGTAGCACAGCAGAGGTGAGCAGTACCACAGCAGAGGTGAGCAGTACCACAGCAGAGGTGAGCAGTAGCCACAGCAGAGGTGAGCAGTAGCACAGCAGAGGTGAGCAGTAGCCACAGCAGAGGTGAGCAGTAGCACAGCAGAGGTGAGCAGTAGCACAGCAGAGGTGAGCAGTAGCACAGCAGAGGTGAGCAGTAGCACAGCAGAGGTGAGCAGTAGCACAGCAGAGGTGAGCAGTAGCACAGCAGAGGTGAGCAGTAGCACAGCAGAGGTGAGCAGTAGCACAGCAGAGGTGAGCAGTAGCACAGCAGAGGTGAGCAGTAGCACAGCAGAGGTGAGCAGTAGCACAGCAGAGGTGAGCAGTAGCACAGCAGAGGTGAGCAGTAGCCACAGCAGAGGTGAGCAGTAGCACAGCAGAGGTGAGCAGTAGCACAGCAGAGGTGAGCAGTACCACAGCAGAGGTGAGCAGTAGCCACAGCAGAGGTGAAGTGCAAGTACAGCACAGCAGAGGTGAGCAGTAGCACAGCAGAGGTGAGCAGTACACAGCAGAGGTGAGCAGTAGCACAGCAGAGGTGAGCAGTAGCACAGCAGAGGTGAGCAGTAGCACAGCAGAGGTGAGCAGTAGCACAGCAGAGGTGAGCAGTAGCACAGCAGAGGTGAGCAGTAGCACAGCAGAGGTGAGCAGTAGCACAGCAGAGGTGAGCAGTAGCACAGCAGAGGTGAGCAGTAGCACAGCAGAGGTGAGCAGTAGCACAGCAGAGGTGAGCAGTAGCACAGCAGAGGTGAGCAGTAGCACAGCAGAGGTGAGCAGTAGCACAGCAGAGGTGAGCAGTAGCACAGCAGAGGTGAGCAGTAGCACAGCAGAGGTGAGCAGTAGCACAGCAGAGGTGAGCAGTAGCACAGCAGAGGTGAGCAGTAGCACAGCAGGAGGTGAGCAGTAGCACAGCAGAGGTGAGCAGTAGCACAGCAGAGGTGAGCAGTAGCACAGCAGAGGTGAGCAGTAGCACAGCAGAGGTGAGCAGTAGCACAGCAGAGGTGAGCAGTAGCACAGCAGAGGTGAGCAGTAGCACAGCAGAGGTGAGCAGTAGCACAGCAGAGGTGAGCAGTAGCACAGCAGAGGTGAGCAGTAGCACAGCAGAGGTGAGCAGTAGCACAGCAGAGGTGAGCAGTAGCACAGCAGAGGTGAGCAGTAGCACAGCAGAGGTGAGCAGTAGCACAGCAGAGGTGAGCAGTAGCACAGCAGAGGTGAGCAGTAGCACAGCAGAGGTGAGCAGTAGCACAGCAGAGGTGAGCAGTAGCACAGCAGAGGTGAGCAGTAGCACAGCAGAGGTGAGCAGTAGCACAGCAGAGGTGAGCAGTAGCACAGCAGAGGTGAGCAGTAGCACAGCAGAGGTGAGCAGTAGCACAGCAGAGGTGAGCAGTACCACAGCAGAGGTGAGCAGTACCACAGCAGAGGTGAGCAGTAGCACAGCAGAGGTGAGCAGTAGCACAGCAGAGGTGAGCAGTAGCACAGCAGAGGTGAGCAGTAGCACAGCAGAGGTGAGCAGTAGCACAGCAGAGGTGAGCAGTAGCACAGCAGAGGTGAGCAGTAGCACAGCAGAGGTGAGCAGTAGCACAGCAGAGGTGAGCAGTAGGACCACGAACTATGTTTACCATGTACGTCTGCAGCACAGTGACTTCTAGGTGTGCAAGACTGCCTTCGCTTCCATTCATGGCCTGGGGAGGAAGATGCAGATCTTGTTGGAGAAGAGGAGGCAGTCACCATCTGGCACCCCCGTTTTGGATAAACATGGGTTACCACCATCACCAAGAGCCATCACTGGAACCAGGCTTGATCGTGTTCACGAACACATCCGGGCCTTGCCAGTAACCAGCAGCCACTACAGCCGTTTGACTACACCACATCGACAGTACCTGGAGGAGGGCAGCAGTATTGGGGAGCTCCACAATGCCTACATTTTCTGGATGAACCAGAATTACCCTGGTGAATGTAAGGTGACACAGAGCTTCTACCACACCATCTTCACCAGGGATTATAACATCGTGTTTAAACCTCCTAAGACTGATGTCTGTGCCACCTGTGAGAGGTTAGACATGTTAATAAGGAATGGCAGGAGTGAGGGCGAAGACGTCTCCACCCACGAAGAACATCTCCGGCAACACAAGGAGGAAGCTCAAGTCCCTCGTAGGGTCCTGCAAGAGGCAGAAGCAGCCCCAATAGCAGCTGAGGACGACCAACTACGAGTGGTGGCCATGGACCTACAGCAAACTCTGCCATGCCCACGTCTTCGTGCAGGTGTGGCCTTCTACAAGAGTAAGCTGTGGGTCTATAACTTCTGCATATACGACATCAGCCTGCAAGAGGCCACCATGTTTGTCTGGGATGAGACAGTCGCAGGGCGTGGTTCTGAGGAGGTCGCCAGCTGCTTGCTGAAGTGGCCGAAGATAAAGGCTGACGCAGGACATGACTTTGCAACTCCACGTGTGTTCTGTGACAACTGTGCAGGCCAGAACAAGAACATCTACGTCATCCTGATGGCCCTGCAACAGATACATAAGAAGCGTCTGTTCAGGATTGAGTTTGTTTTCCTGAAACCTGGCCACTCCTACATGCCCTGCCACCGGACCTTCGGCAACATTGAAAGGAAGATAAGAAAGAGTCAGTGTGTGCCAAGCCCCAAGGACTACATGGACCTCATTGCAGCGGCTGTGACAAGAAGGCTCCCTGTTGTGGCCATGAAGAGGGAGGACTTTTTCGACATCAAGACACTGGCATCCAAAATCACCAACCGGCACACCCCTGGATTTGCCACAGCCTGTCAACTTGTTGTCGACGTTCATTATCCAGAGGGCTTCTACATCAAGAATGATTACAACTATGCAGAGACCCCAGACAACGTCACCAAGGCTCGGTTGATGAAGGGCAGAGCCAGGTATTCAAGGCAGGCCTTTGACCTGTCAGAGGTGGCACTGTCCCTCAGGTACACCCACGACAGAGTCCTCAAGAAGGCTAAGTGCACCGACCTCAGGAGTCTACTGCCCTTACTTGAGTCCTCTGCCCAAGAGTGGCTCGAGGGTGTCCTCCAGCGCCAGGAGGCACTCGAGCGTGAGGAACACAATGTGGCACTGGACAGTATAACGGACCTCGATGTGACGGACTTTGGATGTAAAGGACTCCATTTGCGTGACTTTTTTTTTTTTTTTTTTTTTTTGCATATTAGACCGCTTATCGCCGCTCGAATTGTCAACTCAACATAATTGTATTATTTTCTCATTTTACTTTGGAATGCTTGGGTTTTAAGGAGTTTTGATGTATCACATATTAAGATATATAAGGAAGGAGCCTGTGTTGCTAGTGATTTAGTGGTAGAAGGTGTGTATTGTTTAAAATAGTGACTATTAGTGTTATGGCGTGGCTGCTGCTACATCTCCCTGTCACCTCAACACCCTAAATCACCCTTATCTAAGGTGACACGCAGTGCTACACTGACCTAAATAGTGACACGTGTATAGAACTGCACTTCACAACCATATAATATATATAATAATGAGCATTAGTCATGATAATAAGCAATACCTTTGGAGGCCACGGCTGAATCTGGCTCGTAGTAATTTCTTTACCTTTCACTAGAGCTTGAGCTTGACTAGCTACATGTTCTGGTTGTGTTTGTGATTATTTCTCATTTATTTCACAATTTTTCCGTTTTTTTCATATATTTTTCCAACCTTGGGAAAATACCCTCGCTATAACGGACAATCAGCTTTAACGGACCACTCCTCCCCCCCTTTAGTCCATTATATCGAGGTTTGACTGTACAGTAAAACCCTTATAGCTCGGCACTGTATAACTCGGAATTTGATATAACTCGGCATGGCAAAGACTAATGTTTTTTTTTTTTTTTTTAATTTTTATTTTACACACACACACACACACCCACCCACCCACCCACCCACCCACACACACACACACACACACACACACACACACACACACACACACACACACCTATGCCCATAGCACATGTAGGCAGTGAGCTCCAGGGGTGGAATGATAGGCCCTGGAGGCTCACTCGAGGGCTGTGATGGTTGGCCCTCGCCCGTGGTGGCGCAGGCAGGATTGTTATAGTGACGCCTGTGATTAGAGGCTCATGCCGCCCCGTGTCCTCCCATGCACTCACAGTCGAAGGTAGAGTTAATGGACAGGGCATGTGGGTGTTCTTAGGCCACTCGACGGTGCAAAAAGATTTCAAATGGATTTATGGGTCTCACTCGGGATCGAACTCGGGTCTTCGAGAACGCCACTCGGTGACGCTAACCACTCTGCTACCGCCTCACCTAAACTGCATCTCATGGTTTTCACTCGGCATATCATGCCCTCACAACCTCTTCTGTGAACATGTAAACAGAAAGTTGGCAAAAAATAATGTATCTCGGCATATTGATGTTATAACTGCATCTCTTCGCTTACACTCTGCATATCGTCAGTCGCATAAAGTCGTATTTTTGTCCTTTTGATCTTTTCCTGCAGGCTCAGGCTCTTCAATTTCATTCCCTTCCTGCTGGAGACACCCTTGCGTGATGGAGCTGACATCTTGAAATACAGTACTGTATGATGTAATCCCAAAACACGTAAAATAGGTGGCAAAGTAAAGCAAAGGTCGGGAACCAGTGTGTAGGCTGTCAGCTGCTGAGCCGTGTTTATGTCGTCAAAGCACCGTCTTGGATACGAATTCCGTTTTTTGTCGAAATTGAAAAAGGATTGGTTTCTGCTTCAAAAACACAACAAGCTTGGTAGGAGCCGAAATAATAATCAATGCAAAACATTGCAAACAATATCACAGAGTAGTATAACACACATTTCAGCAAGTGTTATTGGATTGGGTTTCGTAATCCAAGACGGTGCTTGGACGACAAAAACACGGCTCAGCCTACGCACTGGTTCCTGATCTTTGCTTAATTTGCCACCTATTTTACGTGTTTTGGGATTACATCATACAGTACTGTATATCAAGATGTCAGCTCCATCACGCAAGGGTGTCTCCAGCAGGAAGGGAATGAAATTGAAGAGCCTGCAGGAAAAGGTGAAAGTGCTGGCAAGGATGGATGCAGGTGCGTCCATGTGTGCTATTTGTGCTGAGTTTGATATCAAATCCAGCACATTCTACCCGTTCACTGGTAAGTGTAGTTTTTATGCTTTTACAGGACTGTTTCCTTTTTTTTTTTTTTTTTTTTTTTTTTTTTTTTTTTTTATAACCCAGATCAGAGGAGGACATTGAATAACTCGGCACATTGAATAACTCGGCAAGGGCCAGAGCCCCTATCGTGCCGAGTTATAAGGGTTTTACTGTATATATATATATAAATATATATGTACGTATATATATATGTATATATACAGGGAGGTCCCGAAGATACGAGCAGTTAGGTTCCACCTGGCATACTCGTAAAGCGAAATCTCGTATAACGAAACACATAACTAATGGTTATATATAGGTTTGGTTCCAGGACCATCGATTAAAAAGAAAAAAAAGACCTCACTGGGGTCAACCAAATCCCCCGTTGTCCAGCCCGGGAGTGGTAGGGGGCTTATTTTGAACTTGATCATTTTACTCACCCCAGTTTGAATGTCATATCATTGGATTTTCGATCTCGTATATTGAAAATAGACCCTCGTATAGACCCTCGGTTCTCGTATACCGAATGCTCGTATAACGGGACCTCCCTGTATATATAGAGAGAGAGGGGGGAGGGAGAGAGGAGAGAGAGAGAGAGAGGAGAGAGGAGGAGAGAGAGAGAGGAGAGGAGAGAGAGAGGAGAGAGAGACGAGAGAGAGAGAGGAGAGAGAGAGAGAGAGAGAGAGAGAGAGAGAGAGAGAGAGAGAGCGCACTGGCCTCGCCCATGCACAATGAGCCCAGAACTTGCTGATTGACATCACCACCTAGTGTCAGGAACTTGCTTGAGTGTGATGCCACATTCAGCTTGAAGCTGAATGTGGGAAATTCCAAGGCCATGGACTTTGGGTGTAATGCACCGCGCGCCCCTCTCTCTATCCTGGACACACCCCTCTCCTGGGTCACGTGGCACCAATACCTGGGCATCTGGCTCCACAAGCGTCTCAATCTCCGCACCCATGTAGCTTACCTGCAGGAGAATGCAAAAAGCAGGATCTCTGTCCTACGGGCAATCCCTGGCCTAAAAGGGGGGACGAGTTTCCCGGTGAAGAGCACCTTTTACATTCTGGCCATCCGCTCTCCTGGACTACAGCGCTCCCTGCCTTATTTCCCTCACGAACACCCTACACCAAAAACTAGAGGCCACACAAAACAACACCCTGAGAGTCATCATCAACGGCCTTAGGTGTACAAAGGTCAGCAACCTGCCATGGGAATGCCAGGTAGTCCCGGCTCGGCCCTCCCCTAGGCCCCTCCCGCCAAGGTTGCAGCTTATCTTAGCCGGCCCCGCAACAACCTTCGGCGGCAATGTTGGCCAGCTTGTGCTGCGGAAGTGATTGTCACTATGGGAATACACGAAACCCTCCTCAGCAAGGGCGAGGACTTCCCTCACCCGAACTTCCTCACGCCACCCCCTTGGAGCCCTCCTCCAATCGCCACATCACTCCACAGTCTTGAGCACGCAAAGACACACTAGCTCCCCGCTGCCCTCCCCCTGAAAATGCGTCAGATCCTGGAGGACTTGACGACCCCTGCCTCCCTCACTATCTTTACAGACGGGTCAGTTGATCCTGCCAGAGGAACAGCGGGAGTGACTTGTGAGCGGACAAGCCACGAAACTGTGGCGCCTCACAGATGGCGCCAGCTGCCTCCAGGCTGAACTAGTCACAGATGGCGCCAGCTGCCTCCAGGCTGAACTAGTCGCCATTCATGGCGCTCTTCACCACGCCCTGGAGAGTCACACCTCTCATGTCATCATACACACACTCAAAATCCTTTATCCAGGCCCTCAGGGACACA